>JAZGTJ010000042.1:299135-316829 GCA_036877575.1 Botia almorhae | reverse complement strand
ACATGTGTGCACACATCAAGTATGTTTCAAGGTAAAACTCTTTGTAACATCAATATTTAAAACATTGTTGCTTTATCACCTAAATAATTTATTACAAAACAAAAATGATGATAAGCTAGTATTTTATAAACAAACTATTTGTAGTCTTTAAAAGTGCATTTTGATTCATTTGACCTATTTCTTCGTAAATGAATAGAATCAAAGCATCATACGAACATTTTTCAAAATGTAAAAAGTAGCCCCAACAACAAGACTTCTATTGTTTTGCAAACCTCTGGAAAAATAGTCTTTTGCACAAATCTTCAGTATGCAGTAATGCATCCGCTTCGGGCGTGAAAAGGGGCTGAGCGAGCGACGAGAGAGAGAGAGAGAGAGAGAGGATGAACTTAGGCTGTGCCACAGGGGGATCTTAAAGCATCATCACACAGGGAGAAAGAGAGACAGGGCTCCCTGTAGCAGCACTCAAACAGACAGGCCTAAAGCATAACATACTGCTGATCACACTCACTGAAGGATTCCCACACACCCGCCCGCTCTTTGTTCAGCACAAGTTAGCGTTTACAAACCAGTTTTCTTTAGCTAAAGTTGTATAGTTTGATTTCCCGAGACAGATATGAGACACAGGACAAAAGACGTATGAATAAAAGTTTTACGGCTAACTACGCAAGAATTAGCATACATTACTGTTGATTGGTTGGGTTCCAAAATCTGACTTTCTCAACTCAATACATCCCGAAAGCACGTGACTTAGCATGATGCTATAAAATTACACAGCAAACACAAATAGTGGACATTTTCGCGCGTCCTAAAAATATGAGTCTGTTTTTATTATTTGACTCCATCCGCCATCTTGGAATTAAATCTGCCCACTGAGCTTTTTTGTAGTGCATTGTGGGAATGCCTGACATACAAAGGATACACGCTTTCTCTAGGTAGGCTGCTCACTAGGTTTTGAAACATCCGGTAGTTTTTATGCTGTGGTGACGGAATGACTCTTAGCAGAGATTTCTCTGTTGTCTGAGTTTGAGCCTCATAAAAGGAAGCTGTCATGACAACGCTAAAGGCACAAACCCCTTCTCCCCATCCAGAGAAAGCGCCTGCTGGAGACAGGCCACCTCTTGACACGTCAGTCCTTCAGCAGAGCTCATCTGCCCAGAGGGTAGAGTACAGAGGCTGGGGTCTGTTTACCATACGCGCTGCAGACTGTGCCACTAATGAACCCAAGAGACCTCCGAAATATAAAATAATGATAATTAAGGAAATATTAATCAAACTCTGGCTTGCTCCGACGGCCTGTGCTTTAGGTGGTTGGTGAGGATAAGGAGAAGATCCTCTGGTCTAGCCTGTGGAGATACAGTTTCCCAGAGTAGAAGAGAACAGCAAGGCTACCAGCTGAAGGGCATGGGATGATACGTACACACACACACACGCTCACACACACACACACACACACAGCTAGTCCATAATTAAATACCCGCTACTACACAGACAGGCAAGTTATAGGCAGCGATACAGAGGACATGAATCTGTGTAATACTGTCCCGTTTTGTGAGAACTGTCTACCAGTTCCTGAACAGCTCTTTTCTTTGACTAGATAAAAATACTACTGTACTACCCAGAATGCATTGCATGTCACTTTGGGTAAAGGCATTTGCCGAATGCATAAATGTGGATTGCGAATGTAAAGTTCACAGACAAATCCCCTTTTCCAAATGCTTATTTTAATGTAATCATATTTGAACATACTTGACCACTTGCCATTTTAAAACGTCAATCATTTCCTCTCTGCTAGTATATATTTCCAGCGCGGCCTCCTCTCATTGTTGAGACTGCGTTCTCCTTTTGACATTCATGGGCTCCAGGTCTTATCTGAATGATTGAATGCCAACGTTTGCCGGGGTAAATTGCGTCGTTTCAATCCAGGAAAGAGTTCCCACTGGATTCAGCGCCGGTCCCCGTGGACCAGCTTTCCAGGAGAACAGCATGTTGTACATCCACATAAAAAAGGAAAAAATATGAGAGGTACTCTCCCCTTTATGATGCAGAAATTAATCTGTCACTGTAGCCGGATGTAAATCTCAGGCTTGCTTTACAAAATACTGTTTTAACCTCCTTTACTCTGTATTTTATCTTTTATTGGCAATAAACATAAAACAGCACAAAGGGGTAATGTCCTCATCAATATTATCACAAAATGATAATAAATTTAAGGGCGTATAAACTTTGGAGAGGAATTTCATTCTCAGTGGCTCTGAATGTATGTTCCTGACAACTGTATCAAAATGCAATTCGTTTTTTTGAAGTGAAGCATTTTAATGGCTTAATATATGTAATTGTAATAGAGCAGAGGTCAAAGAACTAACGTTTAACTTTTCAATCACTTTAAATCTTGATGCGATGTTTGAAAATTTGTATTTAAAATGTGTCTATCTCTGTCTAAGCTTACATTTTGATTTGCACTGATCACAATGCTAAAATTTGAAATAGGACTCATTATTATAATTATGTAATTATTTTTCTACATAAAAATATTAAAATTGTAGCGTGAAATTTAGGACAGCTAAGTTATATAATTTTGCTAGCACTGTTTTAGAAAATTACGAAAATAAGAAATTTAAATGACTAGCTTCAGTTCATTTTAAATGAATAGGGGAAAATATAGTAATTCTAAGGTGAGGGTAAATATTAAATATTTAAAGACTTTTGTGCACGTAAATGATTTTTTTTAACATTCAGTAATTTAATCTTATTTACATTTATCATTTTTATGCCAATACTTTAACTGTTCTCCATGCAAACGGTAAAATTTCACGTTTTATCCCTTATTTGATGGAATAAGCGTAAGGAATAATCTCTGAGCAGAGAGGTGGGTGATCTCTCGACCTTTTCTTATAACTAGATTTATCATCCAGTTTTTTTCAAGAAGTTACAATCTCGTTACATTTGTATCTTACTGAAACACTCCGGCCTGCTGGGAAGTGCAGTCAACTCTCCGTCGTATCGTCACCCTCAGAGACCGCAAACTAAACAGGGAAAAGATCAAATGGAGAAACCTTTCTGGTATGCTAATCGAGTTAGCTGGAGGTTAAATTAACATTTTTAATTAAAAAAATTAGCGGCAAACAAACACAGCAAAACACACTAATGATTAAAACATCGAAATCAAGTCGCGACGCTGAGGAATGAGCATGGAGGATGTGTCGTGGACACGGTTTTACGGCTGCCATAAAGCACATCTGCGGAGGAAATTCGTATCTGAATGACAGAGAGCCGCTGGCCGGTCATGTAGTGAATGAACGGACTGGCTGAGGCGTGTCGGTGTTGCTGCTGATTATCATAGAAATGACTGGGCGTAAAAATACGACCCCCGGTTTCCTCGTGTATCCGGTAAAAAAACGTATTTCCTAATAAACGCTTTTATGTGAAAACGTAATATTTTCACATAAAAGAAACGCTTTTATGTGGGAACATGTACTATGCAGATATGTTAGGTATTTTTAACGTTTATCTTAAACGGAATATTAAAAATGCTCTCTGGATTTGCAAGTTGCAACTTTTAATTTCTTTTGAAGGGATAAAATATGTTAATTTTTAAACCGAGATTAAACATTATTTGTTATTAAACAAAAAATCAATAATTAAAAAACTTGCAAACACCGAAGTATAATCCCACAGCAAGCGGTAAACCAGACATACAGAATCTGTGGCTCTATCGCCCTCTGGTGGATAAACATACTAAATGCAGCCTATAGCTTACAGCGGACATGCATATTACAGTGGAGACACTGTACGCAACCATCAATTACCAGAGACCAGTTATAAACCAGTTTTCAAAGTAAATGGCATAAATGTTTTAGAAAAGTAAAGCTAATTCTGAGTGTAACTCTGACATCATTCGCAGATGCCAATTGATCATATGTAATGCCACAAAACGTATACAATTCAAATATATAAATATAAGTTATATATTTTAGGTTACTGTATATAAGTGACACTAAGTACATAATCCCAAACAGCAAACAGAATTCAACCCATATAGATGAAATTTACCTTATGACAAACACAAAAAACGAAACTGAGAAAAGTATTGTTACTTTTTTATTATCTTAGTATAGAAAATGGGCTGAAAGTACTAATTTCTGCGCAGGTGTATATATTTTTTTATTTTTGCAATAAACAAGACCTTTACAAATGCGACGCTATTAGTTCACATCACTGCTAATTTCAGTCAGTTATCATCACTAAAGGGGCGTGACACAAACATGGCATAGTTACATTTTGTAAAAAGGAATTTTGCAATTCCCTTAATGGAAGGCACATTTCCAGTCTAAGCAAATGCGAGTGCATATTTACTGTCTCTAAAGCTGCAGTGGGGCAGGGACTACATCAGAGCCAGGAGCTAGAGCTCTGTGTCTGGACTGCAGAACTCAAGCCCGTCACATGGTTCTGGAACGCTTCGGTTTAGTCATCTCCTCCTGACAGACTCAGCAGGGCCTTCTGGTAGTCACCCTTTGTGTGCTCCTGAGAAAACAGGTAGAAATGCATATTAAAATTAGTCTTCAGGTTTCTGGAATAGTTGTCAGGCAATATCTGGGCTGACATGTGGCATATTATAATAATAATAATAATACAGGCCAGGCGTGTAACGTACGGCTATGGTCTGGTACAGGGACTTTCCATAGTGAACCTTGAACTCTTGTCTTATTTTCTTCAGGTCCACTTCACAACGAGACACCATGATACGGGTCAGCACCTTCTCCTTCGCTCCTTTGCTCTAAACCACAGAAACACGCAACAAAGGCGGCTGAAAAAGCGCAGCGCGCCGACTGATGCAATTCCAGCGCAAGCCGTCCGCAACATCAGCAGATGCGTGAACTTTTTAAACTTTCTTCCAGACGTGCGAAAGAATCCTTTTTTTAAACATTAAAGCAGTGTTGGTGGATGAAACAGGTTTTACCTTCATAGCGTCTTGCAGTCTGTTGGCAAAGTAGAGCTGTTTGTTTTCAAAGCATTGAACTGAGAAAGAGAGGACAAAGAGATTAGATTTGGCTGCTGGGGTTAATAGTTGCTTTGGAAGTCGTGTAGGCATTCGATCTTAGAACATACTGTGGAATAATTTGCTTTGTATCTATAATACAGTCTGTAATTAAAAATAAAGCTGAGGAAGTATTAAAACAACAGGAAAAAAAAAGTGTCTTTTTTTTTTTTACCCAAGCCTCATTAAAGACTCTAAATGACTCAAAGTGACTTACGTCCACGTCTGTTAGCTTTGAGACCATCTATATATAAACATACTCTTGAAAGCTGAAAGTAGCAAGCAGCTAATCACGGCTGTCGTGTCTTCAGTTGTGCTAACGCTTGTATCTTATTTTCTTTCTGAATCAATAATTAGTTGCGTAGAAAATGGCCGTCGTTTATTTCCTCACGGCTTCCATCCAAATGTTTTGCTGGACTGAGATTTACAACTGTCGGCTAAAAATTCACAAGCCCTTCTATATGTCCCCCAACTTCCTGTTTCAACAGGAAGTACTTCATTAGAGAAAATAACAGTGTGCTTATCAAACCATTTCTTAGAATCTTTAAAACAAAGTCTTACCCAGGGTGAGGAAAGACTTCTCCAGGTCCCCTTTCACCTCCTTGCGAATGCTCTCCTGCATGTCATACGGGCTGTAGCTCTTGTATCTCTCAAACACTGTAAAAAGAGACACAAACCCACATGAAATACACTCATGCCACTATCTCATAATATAGAAGGTGGGCCACTATCTCATAATATAGAAGGTAGGCCACTATCTCATAATATAGAAGGTAGGCCACTATCTCATAATATAGAAGGAAGGCCATTATCTCATAATTTAGAAGGCCAGGAAGTCTGTAGAACCTTTCTGGAGGTGAGGAACGCTCCTCTCGGACATGATGGAGATCCAGCACTTCACATCAGTGCCCTTTCTTTTTACTCCAGCGTCATAGAGAGCCTGCAAGAAAATTAATATATATTCAATATTATATTTTAAAAAGCCACCAGAAAACAGGATGGTGGTCACATTTATGTTGAGGGTGGTTGTCATGGCATTGATTGCTATGCGGTTGCTAGGTTGTTTTGGTTGGTTTCTAGGTGGTCACTTGATGGCCCAAATCAGAGGAGCTGATTTATGATAGCTTACGAATATTAATCACAACTAGTAAATACTTCATATTTAAAAATATACATGTTAATTATTTGTGCATAAATATGCACAAATAATAATAGTAATACAGAACTGAAAGCACTGCTAATATATATTTGATTTCCAATTGTTAACAGCTGCAATAAATACAAAAAAATTAATAACTTTTTCAAGATGACGTTTGTGGTCTGTTACTTAACTGCTAATAAAACGCTGTTATGCAATCATTCTTGGGCTGAACTGATCAACGCTGGAATATTGAATCCAGATGTTGATTTAAAAGGGTTTAGTTCATGCTGTGTTAGCGCAGAGAAATGCAACCACAGAAACTCACCCTGGCATCTTCGTCGATTTTCTGGTAGTCCACAACGGAGCTGGGCTCATCTCTCTTGGTCTGATGTGGAACACGGTCACACGCGGGTCAGTAAAGTTACAAATGATGCGTTACATCAGAAAATGATCAACCATTAACCCAGACGTTTTAAAAATACTGCATGTTACATAAAAAACATCAATTCTGTACTGCGGTCATTTGTTCATCTACAGCAGAAGAAGGGTTTGCCTTACTGAAACCAGAGCCAGCAGAAGTTTGGCGAAGTCCCCTGAAGTATCTCCAGCCACGTCTTTCTCCAGGTCCTTCTTGAACACTGTGATGGGACACGCAGGTTTATTTCACATGCAAACGCTTATAGTTGGTGCAGGAGCTCTGAAGACCTTCGAAGCTCCACACTTACGTTCCTTGTAGACCTTCTTTATCTCCGTGAGCTCTGCGTTGCTTCGAGAGCAGAGGATCTCAATCAGGGTCTCCTCATCTGTTCCTAGACCCTGTGAACACACAGACACGAAGCTTTACACTAGAGCATGTTTAGATCTTTACCTTCATTTTATCTCGAGTAATGAAGGCCAATAATTGAGCTAAGCACTTAGAATCATCATAAGGGAATTTGTGGTGACTTCAGGGTCAATATAAAACATGCACTGACGTTAACGATACACAGAAGTTCCAGAACACATTTATGGTGTAAACAGAGGCACTTTGGGTTTCATATTTCCTCATTGTTTAGATTACCTTGATGGAGCCTTTGATCTCAGAAGCGTCATACTGGGCGGTACTCTTCATGAGCCCCAAAATAACAGCCTCCAGCGATCCAGACAGCGCCCCTTTAAGAGCTGTGATCATATCCTGAAACGCGTCATACAGGACCGTCAGCACAGGAAGTGAATAAGGTGCTATAGACAGAAGTACACGACATATGACCGACCTTCTTGACTCTCCTCTCGTATGCAAAAGCGATCTCTCGCCTTTGGTTGTATGTCCGTTTGGTGAGGACATCGATTATGGTCTGCTCATCCACTCCTAAAACAACAGTTTTAAATTCTCTCATCAATTTAAGCAACATCACGTTTACTAATGGTACAACACAGAGTGAACAAGCCTAGCCCTCATAATATATACATAAAACATTTTATGTTTTTAAAAAAAACTTTTTTAAAGTGTTGAATATTTTTAAATAAAAACTAAAGAATAATGAATACTTTTTAATTTCAGAATCATCTTCCAAAATCAGGAGTATCTAATATTACGTTATATATGCAGTTAAATAATTAATATGAAAATAATAAATAAAAATAATTAAATAATACATAATGAATATGTGCGCAAACTTTTTCTTAGATAATGGCATTTGAAAGACATGCTAACCAATGCGGATATCATTAGCTACCGTCATTTATTAATGGCTATTATTTTACTTTTATTTGGATAGCTAAAGATCTTTTATGGCTGTAGCGCCTCCCACTTCTGGCAACCGCAGAGGCGTCGGCTTGTTTCCTATGTGGTTAAAACCTCACAGGATGATGATTCACTTTAACCAGCACTGCTCGGCTTTACAACACCACAAAGAAAGCGGGAGAGTCACAGCGCCAACAACTGAACGAGTTCGGGCTGCTTTTGAGTTACAGGCTCGAACAAGCCAGAGCATCTGGCGCTCTCCTGCGCGTCATGTTTTGTGATTCCAGCAGGGGGCGCCGTTGAGCCCTCTCACCTTTGGTTTTGATAGCCGTATCGATTCTCGCAGCATCTTTGTCGGGGTCAAAGCTAGGCTCGGGTAACACTGTCGGGTAGGTGGGCTCTCCCTAGGACGAAACATTGTAACAGTGTCATAATCACGTCATCTCATGAAGCTGGTTTATAAAATCTTCAGATTGTTTTGAAAAAGCATTAATTTTAAAGGTACGGTAAGCAATTTTGGAGAGGTTAGCAACAGCATGAAACAGCAAAAAACATTTTTTGCACGCAGATGTGACCATAAATACATTAATGGATCCGGATTGTTTAAGACTAAATTGCTTTTAAGGTAGTTTTGATTTGATAAACTATGTTTGGTCACACTATGATGTCACCATGTGGGTCATTTCATAGTTTGATGACGTCGCTATTATTCTGAAACATGGAACGTTATTAAAATAAGTGCGTCCGGATGTTTAACTGGTATGATAGACATTTTGTAAAACGTAACAGCAAAATAAAACTTCGGCATTAATAATGCAGCAAAATAATGTACGAGGACTTACACCACCCAGCTGCAGAGTAAGCTGACCCAAGAACTCATTCACCATAGACATCCTGGATTTCCTGTAAAGAAGAGCCACACCTATTCATTTCAATGCTATTTGTACTATCTGAGTGATATTGTGTTGATAAAGTGACCAGATGATTTCCTTTAGTTTGCTGAAACCTGAGCAGGAGAGAGCACACTCAGTCCAGCTCTTTCAGAGATAGACACGTCGTATCTCATTATTACATTCCTTAGTTATGTAACACAAAGCTGCAGTAAGCAGTGGGCACATTAGCTCAAAGACAGCACAGTCACTTAACTGTAATGCTTCTGCTTGTTTTGAAAGTTTTTATCTTGGTCTCTTCATGATGTCATAATGACATCACATTTTCATGAGTCATTTAAACAATCTTTTAATAAAAAAAAGTCAGTCAAGAGAATCCTGCAAATATGACTTTCTTGAGCATAAAAAAACAGAGTTCACGTTTACGATTGATAACAAAACACAGAAAGTTCCTTTATGCCTGAAAAAGTTGCTAGGATACAGAACCTCCAAAAATACAACACAGGATGTGCTGTAGTTGCTAGGCGATGAAACAAAAACCGCATCAGGGTAAACAGTCATTTTTAAAAGTTGCAACTGGTAAAACCCAGGCAAACAGGCACACCCATGAAAGGGCATGCTGGGAAAATTCCCCAAAGCATGTGAGGCAGATCCAAGAATTGTGTCTCAGCCTGCAGGGAGAGTTTTAACACCACACTGCAGTCTGGGACGTTTTAAAGACGTCTGACTTAAGAAATGCTTCTTTTTATTTAACTGTTTAAAAAGCTGTTTAAAAAGCCCAGATGTTTGTCATTCAGCAATGTATTCTTGATTCAACTCTTAAGAACACCTCTGCCTTGCTTTACAAATGTTTATTACATAAAATAACATTACTTAGAATGACCTAACTTCTTACAGAAGTTAATGTACTGATAAAGGAGACAGGAACTTACCTTGCTAAGCGACAGAGCAAAGATGATGTGCTGAACAAGCCCTGCAATGGAGTGCAGAATGGGTGTGGTGGTTAAATACCAGAGGCGGTGCTTACAGACGCTGCCACGGGTCCTTGCTCTCTGCCCATCAACCACAGGTCCCGCCCATAAACATTCTGCAGTGTGAGCTAAGCTCCGCCTCTTATGGGACACACCCCATTATTTTCTTCCACCTCACAGTCTGGACAGACTTCACTGAGTTTATGTAACCTCAGAACATAAAGAAACGAGAGACAGTGGCTCATCTGGACGGGGGAATTTAAAGTTTTTTTGTTTGTTTTATAAATGTACTTCTCATCAAGTTAAAGGTGCAGAGACTGGTACTCTGTACCATTTTGTCTTTTATTTTAATTATATATATATATATATATATATATATATATATTTTTTTTTTTTTTTGAGCCAATTACTTTGGAGTCACATGAAAATGACAAAGCCGACTGACTGATGGAACCACAGGAATGTGTTCTGTCCTTCACAAGATCTTCAGTACAAACTACTGTGAAACCAATTCACATTTTTTGTTCTAAAATATACAGAAATATTTGTCATTTATATCGCTTGCAATATAAATGAAGAACGCATGGCTACTTCTGAACGGTGCTTTTTGAAGTTTTGCATGTTTTAATCTGTCCATCTCAGTCTAAAATGGTTCTTTTAACCCGTTTTAAAACAGTCATTGTGCAAGAAATTACACACATATTTAAGGGTGTGACTAACAATGAACGCAGCAGAAACAATAAAACGGAGGATGTTTTTAAAACTGCTGATGTGGAACAGACTGCACGGCACTGATTTAAAAAGCCATTAACATTAAGCGATCAATCAAATGCATGTTGTATTTTAAAAGTCAATGTTCCGCACTTTAACATTGCTCAACCAAAGAAGGCAAATGTATGTTGTTAACCCTAGTTGCCCAGCAGTCGGTTTGCTGGACTAGATTTTGTAGAGCCGAAAGCTAAAATCATACAAAGACAGTTCAACACGGGTCACAACCCGTCCACAGTTGCAGAGTGAAACGACCGGGCAGAGGTTTTTCTTTGATCTATTTTTAATAAAATTATATCCCGGGCCAAAGCACCAGAATCGCTGATTCATGCTCTGCTAAACATACTGTGCAGGTCTATTTAGATTAGAGAACCAGAATCAACAGTAATAAACAATAACAGTTTAATGCTGACAGAAACAACAGTAACAAAACAGACGATTCTTCGTCTTGCACATCATATACAAACTTAAGGGATTTTAATGGGAGTTGTTCACAAACATTGTAATATATGCGATAAGTGCTTTTGAAAATGTAACAAATACAGTTAATACACAATTCTCAATTTATTAACAAATTATACAAACAATGATTTACAAGGTTTCTAGGGGTTCTTTTCACCTTCGTAATTTTGGCTTTTTACGGTGTCGTTCCTCAGCTTCACTCTCATCTTCTCCTTCCATGTTTGTTTTTGAAGATTGCCTTTATTCTTCTTTTTCTTCTTCTTCTTTGGCGCTTGATTCTGATTGGCTGCCGCTGTTGAGCCGGTTGCAGTTTTATTAGGTCCCTGCTGTGATCCTTTCTCATTTTTTGACTGCGTGAGGAGGAGGTGAAAAACAGAAGTTATACCATAATACCATTCGGATGGAGACGACTGAAGGTTGTTGGTTTGAATGCCAGAGGTGGATTTTCGACAGGAAATTAAAGTGTTTACTAGATTCACTGGGAGGTTTTGCAGCCCTTTGCTTTCCATATGCTTAATAACACGCAGATCCAGCATTCCGTATGCGTCTTAGCACACAGTTTACAAACATTCATGTCTGAGGTAATTTGAGGCATTAGTGTAATCGCATGTTGACAAGTATTCTAGAAAAGATTCATGATCTTTCTGTTGTGTCTGCTTGCATAGCGGGTGTTGTAAAGCAAACTGCGGAATCCCAGCATGCCTTGGGGCGTGTATACAGGCGTGTCTTTACAGGACTGTGTGAAAGTTGCGTTTACTGAGATTGCACAATAATAGGAACTCAACTCCCTGACTTTGGTAATAAAAGTTAAAAGTTGTAAGCTAAGACAAATTTATAGCTCCTACACATCAGAGGAGTCATGTGTCCCCAGGCAGTATGAGGCAACTCAATACACCATGACGTAATGTGGTTGCAGAGGGGACACAAGAATGTTTGCGGTATCTTCTGGGTCTGTTTAAAACACACGTCCCACCTAGAGGAGTGTCAGACCATCCCATAATGAGAACAATCAGAATCATTCAAAGCAAAAACAAACAAGCAGGCGTGCAAGAGTGCAGGAGGGCCACTAAAAAGGTGTATGTCGAAAATCAAAACATTCAACATGCTTAAGTTTTTTCTAAGATATGAATCATTAAACATTTGCTGGAGATGTGCTAACGCACGCTAAACTTGTTCCCACAATGCTATGGCTTCGTAGGTGGTTGCCAGGTATGTTGCTATGCGGTTGCTATGGTGTTGAGTGGTTGTTTGCACTATGCAATGCCATTGTTAGGGTATCCTGGGTTATTACTACAGTGATATGGGTGGTGGCTACATGGTGGCCATGTGGTTGCGTGCTGGCCCAAATCAAAAGAGCCCATTTTAAGCCCAGGTCTCTATGATGTGGTGAGTCGCTCCTTCAATGCAAGTCTATGGGATTTTATTTGTCTACCGTTTCGACATTTGTTTCAAATTATCCCTCGATTCAAATCAACCTTCCCGATAGACTGCATGGGAGTGGAAATTCCATGCACGAATGCTGCTTCGGGACATCATGGAAGAGTCCACACTCAGATTGTTTGTGTTTGCTGTGCGAGTGTGTGTTTGTGGTTATCTCTGAGTGAAAGTCAATCACTTCTACAAACAATGCAGTGCATACCTGAACAAATGGGCGTGGGGGAAAGGTGCAGGGTGGTCTGTTGTGTGTCAGGTGGAATGGCATGACATGTGTGGGGTCCAGGGGAACCCACGGAAGCCCTGACGACACGGCAGGGGGTCCGGAGTGCACAGCCTGCAGGTGGTACATGCCGCGAGCCACCTTGTTCCCATCGTTTGCTTTGAAGATGGTCACGAAGCCCTCCCGAGGTTTGTGAACCAGCAGGTACTGACCTTCCTGCAGTCTGAGGACGCAAGCACAAATGCATGCAGATGTGACGGCTACTGAATACTGCACCGTGACAGCTGAATTTGAATTTGTAGCTGATGATAGAAGATTTCTAACGCAAACAGTGTTTGCATGTTCCAGCAGAGCACCGGCAGAACATGCCTACATCTCAATATGCAAGTACCGATCAGCTACAGCAGATTTGTCACGACCTGCACACACGGAACTCAATATTTCAAGATGAATAGCTTCGAAACACTACTCTGTTTGTCTGAGTGTCCTGACCAGTTCAACATGGCAAATCAACCAATGGCTGGAGTTTGGGGTGGAGCTATCTACTTGATCGACCAATAGTGGTTGAGAAAAGTAATTTCGAAAATCTGTTTGGTCGTACTTGTGGTGCAGAAGGCCTGATTTAATCACAATTCAAAAAAAGAAAAATCTTGCAAATGGCAAAGTGAACACATATAAATGTAACTCACGTCGAGACCTTCTTTAGTAAGTGATAGAAGGTGTTTAAACATCTAGCCGGCCTGAAAAAAAAACATTAAAAGCCATTAAAACATATTTAGACAGATAAAGCGGTTTGATGTATTTAAACAATGCTTTCTAAAACAACAGGCTAAAGCGGTAAACAGGCGAGATGAACTCACTGGAAATTACAACTGATGTTCTGAATCCAGTCAGCTTCCAGCTCCTGCGTCTCAGCCACTTCTGATGTGTGTGCATTAATGCGACCTACACACACACACACACACACACAAACACACACACACAAACACACACACACACACACACACAAACACACACACACACACACACACACACAGGCAGCGATTTAAAGGTTTGACATGCAAATCTCACCACATACGTGTTAATTACAATGCAAAATTTCCTATAATAATCAATAACCTATTATTTCATTCATTAGTCACAGATGTTGGTTTACCCAACATTATATTAACACAGCCAATAGCTACAGATTTCACCGAGTCTGCAGGCTGCAGCGGAGCATTAAATCAACTTCTGCTCCGTTTAGCTTCAAACACACCTTCATCTGTGTTGGAACAGGTGGATGCTGAGTTATCAAGGCCAGAATAAGCAAGTCGGGCATGTACCGACCTGTAGCCCAAACTCACAGGGCGAGAAATGTCCCTTATCTCGCAGTCGTCGTCTCGCAATCACTCGGTGTCTGTCTGTGGTTTAGCATATTTCACAATTCAGAGTTCATTCCACACACAAAAAAAGATCCCCGCCCGTATTTGTTCATCTGACCATGGGAACTCTTGCTGTAGGCCAACGAACACAAAACAACGGAAGACACGTATTTCTAGTCAGCTCCCATGTTGTTTTAAAAACTCAAAGCTCCACCAAAGTTCATCAGTGCACCACAGATTTGACAGGTAAAACTGCCTTTACATGTTTGGTGAAATCCTCGATTCTGATTGGCCAATCACTGCATTCTCCTGTACGTACAGCCGTATAATTCATACGCAGCTACGCATAGCCTCTGTCTTCACATGTAAAAAAAACTGTTTAAATCATTTGAAGGAGTGACATTCAATAATTTTACTATAATTAGAGGCAAACAACACCCCTTTACTGTAGTAGAATTTGGCATGAACATTGGTGCACATTGGCTCTTGTTGCTTCTTGCTTCGGTCCATTGGCTGTGTGCCACCTCAGTTAGAAGTTCAAGCAGAAGGTTTTCCTCAACCGTGCAAAAATATGTACAAACTCGCCTGGGTGAGGACACAAGGCCGTTCTGTTGTCTCAAGGACTGGATCCAGGCCTGGACTCAATGAATAGACTAGATTACTTTACTAAGCTTAGAAGGATCTCAGAACCAGAAGATATGTCAGGAGCGAGGCTCTACTGCATTCCTCTGTGATCTTGAGGTTATTTCCACCTTCAGGCACAGACTGAAGTCATGCATATTACGAGCAGGATTAACCATAGACACAAATCTGTCACCATCTAAGCACTACGACTGTTTATGCACTAACAATGCAATACACAAACTTCAATGATGTTTGTTCAGCTAATGTTAACCAGTTTTTGATCTACTAAGCAGAACAAAAATTGTACCCTTTCCTCTTTCTGATGGCGAAACCCAAGCAACCGTACACCCACACTGAAATGCTACACATGTGGTTGCGTTCTCAAGCAGCCCTTTCAACACCAAAATGCCGGTAGCTACGGCAACCGTGGTTCCAAACAGTGAGTCATAAGCGAGGCATGCTGGGAGTTTACAAGAAGTTCACTTTGTGCTGATACGCCATTTTGTCTTAAGTGATAAAATGTGGATGCGCTGCCTTTTCTAAATCTAATTTTCTTACAGTTTAAAAAACACACAAAAGCACCATTAAGATGTCAGAAACAGGGCCCATGTGAGTTTGAAGTCCTACAGTAGTTTTGGAACAGAACACAATTTAGGATGTTTCCCACAGCGACTCTTATCTTGAGAACCACTGTATCCAGATCACTGACCTGAACGAGGAAATGGATCCGTCCATTTGATGAACAAATTGTTCAGTCTAGTTTTGTGAACTGGATCAAAACTATTTAATGAGAAGATATTTTACAAATATCTACTAATATCTAAAATATCACAAATATTTACAAATGAGACATTGTTACTTCTATGAATGTGCCATGAGGAACAAGGTAAAGATTTTCAGTGAATAACAGATCTGGTCTGTTTTGCACAATATATAGCATACATGCTTTTACGATGCTTCAGGATTATGTTTAAAGATTTGAAAACTTAAGTCATGTCATTGCATAAAACCAAAGGTCTGTGTATCTCTGAGGAAAGTTAAGTCATATGGGTTTGGATTCAGTCATTTTTTTATGTATGTTAATCAAACACATCAGTTCTCTTACTTATGAAAGACACGGTGCTGGAGTGCAGAAGTTTTTCCGCCCACAGCTGACAGGCCTCTGTGTGGGTCAGACACTCGGCTCCGTAACACAGCTGATACTCCAGTTTGGGTAAAACATGGACTGGCACAGCCTGCGCAAACACAGACTAAATGATTATCAAATCACACACAGCAGTTAAGCATAAGCTACAGTTACACTCATGTCGAATTAAGATTTGACTGCCTGTATTTTTTGTGTAAATGCTGCACTGTGTCTGTGGTCAACAGCCTGGAAAGAGTCTGTTAATACAGTGATAAGATTTAAACGCATGCCGTACACCTCCACACAGGAAAGCAGAATGTTTAAACAGAGGGAGTGGCTGACATTACCCAACCCTGCTTGAAGTATACATAATAATAGTTGTTATATTGACACACTGACTTAATAATCTGAATGAAATGATCTGTCAACATAAAACTTCAAAAACAATCACAGACGATCATAATCAATATCAACAATATGCAGTATGAGCATTTACACTACTAATGTGCCCAAAAATAACCCTTATTCCTCAACCAGGGCCAAAAAAATACTATGTATCCAAGGAAAATGCAGGTCCTTCTGTCCACGTTTCACCTTACCCTAAAGGTCTCTCTGTCGTGTCTGGGGTGGGCGTATTGCACACTGCTGCGGACCATAAGCAGGATGTCCCGCAGGCTGTAGAGTTTGTACAGAACGCTGCCCTCTGCTGGAGGATCATAGTCCAGTTCATCCTCGGCACTGATCTGAAGATCCTCCTTGAGAAGGCCTACATACAAACAGAGGAGGAGAGTGATCAGGAGGACTTGAAAGATCACTTTGTGATCTTCAACTTTCAAGATGTTTGAACACTAACGTTTTCTCTGAGTAGCTCCGAGCACAGGAACTACAGTAGCCATTGTGGTACCTTCGCCCTGACCCTCTCTGGACTCCAGGTATGAGGTGACACATGGTTTAACCAGAGAGTATGTTCTAGGTTCTGCAGGTTTATCTTCTGGCACCTGTGCTTTTGGTGGTTCCTGGTTCTTACTGGGAGTGGTTTTCATCATGGCCTCCTGCATCCTCAAAATCTGCCCAAGCTGGTCGCACTCCCCAGTAATTCTTTGTCTTTTAGCGCCCTTCTTTGTTCCTCTGCCCGAAAAGTTTGCGGGGGTTGGCGTGGCCGGGTCAGGTACTTGAGGTGAGGACACTTCAGGGGGTGGTGGTGCAGTCGTCTGGGTTTGGAGGCTTTTTGGAGAAGAAAGGTGATCTATCACCAGCCTGTCCTCATCAGAATCTGAATCGTTCTCCATCTTCCGTCGTGGTCGCTTGGTGGGCAGGCACCGAACAGAGGCCAGGTTCTCTACTGAACCCTCCCTAACAGCTTCCTCCTCAGATGCTGTACTTTCAAACATGAAACCACTTCCACCATCATTTGAAGACGCGTCGTCTTCTTTCTGGACCTCAGCCGCTGTGGAATCTAGACTGTCTTGAGATGCTAGAGTGTCTTTGGTTGGATCTAGAGAGCCTGTTGGTTTCTTGGGGCTTGAGGTAAGCTGCTGAGAGGGAGCTGCAGCTGGAGTCACGCAGGATGTTTTTGGTTCATTCTGTGACTTCACCTTTGTACTGTTCTGGCAGGACTCCCCGAATGATTCCAGGTCCGTTAAATCTGCTTCAAAATCCATGCCGGCGTCATCAAATGTCACCACACTTCTGGAGTTTTTTTCCTGAGCAAAGAATATGAATCATTTCAAATATCATATGTTCTTATTGAAATGTTTGGTTGTTACTGTTTGGTGGACTGCTCACTGCTTGTTATATACAATTACATTTATTTACTTAGCATGCACTTTTTGGTTAGATATCTGAAATATTCTATATATATATATATATGTGTGTGTATATATATATATATGTGTGTGTATATATATATATATATATATATATATATATATAT
>JAZGTJ010000042.1:136100-295807 GCA_036877575.1 Botia almorhae | reverse complement strand
GTGTGTGTGTGTGTGTGTGTGTGTGTGTTTACATTTATATTTATGCACTTGGCAGACGCTTTTATCCAAAGAGACATGTAGTACATTCAAGTTATACAAGATTTTTATATTATATTATATTATATATTACATTATATAAACTACGTGTGGGGCTCCTCCTTCTCCTTATATGGTACAGAGCGCGCTGACTCACTGAGCGGCGCTTATGTATGTCCATTGCGCCATATTCGAATGACTATGCGAAGATTTTTAACCAATAGCTATTTATTTGTACTTCTTTTTCCTAACACAAAGTTATCTGAATACTTATAATATAGTGTACGAATAACAAGAACCTCGTTCTTCTTGGAGGCCCTCTGGGGCCTATATACAGTGCTCTCCATAACTATTGTGACAGTAAACATATATTTGCTGTTTGCTGTGGAGTCAGGAAATCTCTTATGATTAAAGAATAATGAAGCAGAAGTTCAGATTGTCACATTTTGTTACTTTGGCCGTTTCAACAAAAAATATTTTACCAAATTAAAAGAAGAGCAGTTTTCCATCTATCAAAAACGTGACCTTCTGTGCATTTGCCTCATATTCATCTTTTAATCATAAGCGATTTGATGAATTCACAACAGAAGAATTGTTAACCAATAATTAAAAAAAATATTGTTTTATTAATTATTAAAAAAACAAACACAACAGAAGAATTTTTCCTTTACTGCCCTAATGCTTATGGTGGGCACTGTATGAGATATATGTGCAAACACAGTGAATGCTGTCAAAATTTAGGAGTAAACTAACCATGTAGATGACCTCAAAGTTATCACTCATGGACGTAAAGCCACAAACATCAAATTATGATTTTATAGCTCAAGTAATCGTTTAAGGCCTAAATGTGGTCAACAAACTTACTGCACAGAAATATTGCACATATTATAGTTTAATAAAACTCAAGGCTTTGGTGTTTAGGTGTGTGTGGAACTTCAAACTACTTGTCATACATGCCTTGTACAATTGAAACCACTTAAAGAAATATGACACACTGAATAGGAGCTCATTACAAGCGGTAAATTTTATTATGGGATAACAGCACATAAAGCACATCTAAAATCGATGTGTCCAATGCACTTTTAATAAAGGTAATATTAAAGGTACAGTTTCTAAGTACAATATAACAACATTCATATTAGAATGAAAAGTATTTAAAAGACAACATTAAATTTCTTATTTTTCTTTACAGCGGTATTTACAAAATGAATCAAAATACTTATTCTCATAGTTAAGAATCGGACAAACAGAAGGAGCAAAACCACTATTGAGAAGATACGGTCTCCTAAAGAGAGTTCCAAAGAGCTGAATAGAAAGATACATGATCGACTGTCCCCATTTTAAGATCAGTAGCAAACATGTGACGTAAAAAAATGTGACAACCGCAAAACTGTTCGCTGCTTTTTCCTGCAGTTGCTGCCCATGCGAGAAGCAAAATCCAACCCACCCTGCTCCCCCCTTCAGCTCACATTTAACAGACAACAGGAAAGAGATCCAGATGTGCTGTACGTCTCATTTTACACACACATATGAACACTTAAAATACATTGCGTTAGTCATTTTGCTGTTTTTTTTTAAATGTCGATACAAATCTAATTATCATGACAAAATGGTACAACACAGGGTGGATTGTCTATTGTCTGTCATTTTGTCTCGGCAGGTATCGAAACAGGGCTGTGCCATTTATTTTTAAGCGGATACATCCAACCAAGGTGCATTTGACTGGATACAAAATGCATGTCCCGTAACCACGTTTCAACTGCTCGGAGAAACAGCAAAAAGAAACATCAGAGAATTTCGACTGAGCTCTGTTGGTAAGAAATACAGGACACCACAGGAGACAATAAAATGCTGCTTCCATGGCTATAAACAAATGTGAAATATCTCATTTACATAAAAAGACAGCCAATGAAAAGAAAAGTTGGTAACACAAGACAGAAGTCACCTACGTGTGCAAACACAGTCATTTAAGTACGCCGAGAACAGTGAAAACAATAACAACAGACGAATATATTTTCTGCATCCTGTACCACTGAGAGGCACTCAGTGTAGTTTGCTAACGTATTATTGCAAGTATATTCTGCCTTGCTACAAAGAGAAAACAGGAAGTTTTGCACAAATCTCGCACAGCTGTCTTTGTCCTGTACAATTTAGAACGCTTAACTGTTGTGTGTGTGTGTGTGATGTGTGTGTGTACTGTACGTGTGTGCGGTGACACCTTCGAAAGTAAGCAGATGCTAAATAGAAAAACATGAACGCTCACAAAGCTAGCCTTTAGAAACTGTTGGGAAGAATTAGCGAAAAAGAGGGAACGCAAAGTGGCTAAACTTCGACAGATAATCCGGTACTTCGCTGTATCTTGCATCCAACATCCCTCCAGCGTCAGATACAGAAGTACCGGTAAACGTTTTATGTTTCGAACAATCAAAAATAAACGCAATACTGCTTCTTTTTTCCGTTTCTTTTTTTTAAGCATGAACAACCATCTTTATTGCAAAGATTCAGAAATGCGACGTTTAATAGAGATTTACTTAGCCGATACTGCTTTTGCTAATAATCTTAAAAGTAAGAAGGAAACAAGCCGCGTCCCAAGACTAGCACACTGATACAGGTACTCGCCGGGTACTCAAAAGTAAATTTATCACTATCGTTAACTTTATTGTTATCATTATTATTATTATTATTTATCGAGTCCTAATATCAATAATGCATCAATACTCAGTGAAATGAATGGACTAAAAGGGTGGCCTAGTCTATGAATCCATAATTTTTGTTCACAAAAGTAACTTACCTAGCACCACACATCAGTATAACACAAAAATCAATGTCAGCACATCCTACCACTAATCAAACTAAGTCTAAAAGAGAGAGTTATACTAAAAACAGAGATATTGTACAGCATGATGTGTCTGATAAACAGATAAATATTTGCACTGAGCAGGTCTTAATAGCAGTATTTTCTTCTTACCTATACAGACAGAAGTTACAAAGTTACTTTTATACATGTGATCAATAGAACATTAAATATTGTGAATTAAAAGCCGAAAGGTGAAGTAGAGAGAAAAAATGAAGCTGTACAGCTTACAGGCCATTTGACGTTCGTAGTTCTCCACCCGGGAACAGAACTAGTCAATAAACGAAATCAAAATGACAATCAAGAGGAAAAAAAAACAAAGAAATGCGATAAATAAGAGATGTATTTACATGCAGATGTTCAAAGCCTATGAACAAAAATGAATAATAATACACCATATATATTATTGCTTGACATTCGATTATGGCTAAAGACTTTTTCTTCTATTATCTAAACATATTTCACTTTTAATAACGCATCAGCTGTGCTTTTGGAAAGAACCCTCTCATTTAAAAAAAAACAATAGGAAAATTACCGACGTACATCTTAATAACACTCGAACCTTCGGATCGAAAGACTGCCGTGAGCACGACACGATAAATCCACTGATCATAAATTTCGGAAAACCTAAACGTCTAGTTTACAACTCAAAGTTTACAGAGTTCAATCTCTTGACGTAAAACGTGAGTGCATAGGCTTTGCTGCATTTGCATAAATCTAATTGAAACGCTCATATCGAAGTGCCTTGTACCGCGCCTGTACAGCCTCATCAGGGGGATCCAACTCAGTGCTACTTAAAACCTTTTAAACCCGGGAAACCTTTAGATCTCGCAAACAATTTACCATCTGACCCTGCTGTGTCTTATCTTTAAAAGCCTTGTCTGGGGTCTGACCTTTAGCAAACATTACATTACAAAGCACAAATACACACACGCTCCCACATTCAGACGTATATTGCTTCTCACAAAGGTAAACAAAGGGGAGGGAACCACAGATAAAAAAGAAAAAGATTTTCCATTTACAATAAAGAAAGTGGGAAAATTTATGGATCTTCTACCAGTAAGCGAAACAAACATTTTACAAGTCTAACTAACATACCACAAATCCAGAGATGTTTAAGTACCTTTGTTGCATTAGAAAAAATAAATTTGTCCAAAGTTCTAGTTTCGTAGCCTATATTGCTTCAAAATGTCTAATACAAATTACATTGACAAAATACAACATGCAAAAAGTGGCGAAATGTGACTTTACTACAGCGTATGTGGGGCAACTGGGTGCCATATGAACTTGAGGACATGGATCGTTGAACGAGAAACAGAATCACAACGTTCTGCTGTGCATCAAAGCTTGTTAATTACGAGGGGACTCCACAGCAGTGGTTACCCTGTAGAAACCCGTATTTGTTCCGCGCGATAATTCGCCTGCGCGGACGTTGACGGTGGAGCAAATTATGAAGAGGTATTTGGCACATAGACTCCAACAATTAAAAGTGACAATTAGAACAATCCCCATCCAGAGGACAAAACTGACAGAAACAGCGTAGCACATTCGCCGTACGCTTAGGGTTGTTATCTTTCGCTGTTTGATAGGGATATAGATCTTGGAGCTTGCTGTGTGATGTGATAAAACCAGTGGCCTATGGTGGGACTGAATTAAATGACATTTTTGCATTGTTTATGATGCCTTACTGTCATCTTTGGGCTTGACAGCTCTTATGCTAGTGAATAACAGGGTGTGATGCGAGCATGCGAGTTGAAAAAGATAACAAACGAGCGAAAATATCCCGAAGGGCTGCGTTTAAAAAATAAACTAGAGCCATTGAAGGATGACGAGCGTTTCCTTAACAGATGAGCTTTTGTTTTCATTTGGGAGTTTAACATATCATTACCAGGTTCTTTTGTGCTGGTTAAGAGAACTGCGCTTCAAACGCAAACACATCTAGACAGTCATTCTTTTCCAAAACCCAGTGAGCTGCCTACTAAGGCTGCAAGCTAACTAAAATGGAACCAAAAGGAACGCTCTTTTTTAGAAGAAAAGACAGCAGACTTAGAAGTCTACACAAATAGTGCTCCTCGCACATTGTGCACGGGCGACTGGACTCAGCTGGTTCTCAAAGTGGCTAAACTTAAAATGAAACTAATAAGCATACACAGCACAAACAAATATTGGGAAAAAATATTACATTACAATGCAGGTACTTTTAGAAGGCTGTATAATATTGCTGCCCAGCTTTTTTGAACATCAGAAGTGAGTGTAAGGTGCGCTTAAACACTGTCTGTATATGCAGCCCACTGGATTTCGGAACAGAGCTAATATCTTGTTTTCCCTTGGTATTCCCTGCATCTCAATTATCACAATATTACTCTCCCTGAGCCTTGTAGAACAAGCACTGCTGATTTACAAGAAACTAAACACGAACCTGGATTGTCATTCACAGTTTAATGATGTATTGTAGTAATCAGGACTTCTGGGGGATGCAGGCAAGCAATTAATGCGCTGCAGCACCAAAAAAATAACACTAATACGTTATTCAAAAGTATTCTCATGTTGTACACTTAAATATAATAAGACCCTGGTCATGCAGTTGAGATCAAATTATTGATGTTATCATTTGAGAGCTAACGGACCTAATGCATTTAAGCTACTGGTTTCAGAAATTGGTTAGACTCCTCCCTGAGGATAATATTTCGTGTCGTGGGGAAAAAAAAACTCAAAAATAATCAGGGAATGGAAATGTTGACAACAAAAAAATGACAAGCTACCAAGATCTAAGCAAAGTTGATCAAAATGTCTGTTAGCAGGTTGTAAAGGTTTTTTGGATTGTATTGGGATTTTATAAATGTCACAACATCGTTTTACTGGAATGTTACAACACCATTTTTTCAGACTCAAAATAGCAGGACAGACTCACTATGGCACATTCAAGAGACGCTTACAAACATACGCAACGCACAACAGTTAGGTATTTCAAAAAATAGCACTACTACGGTCTTGTTCTCGAAAAATCATAGAAAACACAAATTCCTATTAATTATTGCAGGATTAAGTGCTATCATCCTTCTTTCCATTTTTTCTTTCATAGGCTTTATAAGCGCTGTACAATTTTACAAAAATAGAGGATTTCAACCAGACAAGGCTTTGAATATTTCTCTTTTCTTTTTTCACTCTCTCGTTCCTGACGGGCGTTGTTGCTGGGCAAAGACCTTCACAAGAGCCGGTTTAAAAAGAAAATTCATAGGAAAAACACTTTCATCTTGAGACCAGATGAAGCCGTATGTGACTCTAAGAACAGATGAAAGGACGATCCAAAAACGGTTGCCAGATCAACTGTTCATAAACGAGATCCGGCTCATAAAGTCGCCATGTATTCCTCCACCACTAGATGGAACCATTAAACAGAGGCTGAAGTGTATCGATTTATAAACGGGTCTATTTGTTTTGTATTCAGATGGGTCCAGTTCCACAACACAGCCTTGTCATTTTGTTCATTTTAAAAAAAGACCAGGTGTTGACCAATTTACAATCTTAGTTTTCTTTTTAAAAAAAGGTAGTGGAATATTAGTCGAATATCGTTCAAGAACAGAAGAGAGCATAGCAAATAAACATTGAATTCAACTGCTACACGATTTCCCCCACAGGATGAAACGGCCGGTCTGTCAGTACAGCCGTTTCTAATAACGCTATACAACAATACTAGGGAAAAGCAGGGCTTGCTGATCCTAAAACAGCTTTTCTGACCGAGTTGCTGAGTGCCAAAAACATAACGCAGATCTGGGAACAGTCTTCCAGCACTAAAGCTGCTTTGTTAAAAAAAACGTGACCAGTCTTTACCCAGCATCAACCTCTGCCTCGCGCAAATAAATACACAAACACGCACACAAACACACACCCACCCACAGCAGCGTTAGGGTTTCCAGCACTTGTTTTTCATAACGTGGTATTTATACATGCAACACACAACTAGGTAAATATACAAGTCTTAAATTAAAGAAAGGTGCAAATAAAAGTGCCTTATCAATTTTTCACAATTAAGAATAGTCTAGCTACTAATATCATACATGTTATTTAAAATAGATTCTATAAACATTTTTTCGTATTGTTTGTACTTATGACCGTATACCCTGTAACACGTTAGAAAACAGACAGAATGGACCCTTGCATTGCATCGATGGTCGGACCATTACATGAACACCATTCCAGAGAGGGACTTAATAGCAGATGGCCTTAAACGATATCGCTAAGCAACTATGGTAGATGAAGTCTCTGACAGCTAAAAGTAATTGAGCTTTTTACGACATTTTAACTAGAATTACCAGAATTCTACGTTGTTCCTTCTTTTTTAGACGATTGTCCGTAGAAAGGTGCTGCGTTACGTCAAAAAATGCTGACATGCATCGCTTCACACTTCTTTCCGATCTCTCTCTCTCTTTCTCTCCCATCCTCTTCAAATACCTCTTCTTTTGCTGCTGGTTTGTATTCTGACATCATGCCTCCCCTCCCAAAATGAAAATCAAAACCACAGGGGGAAGGAACTGGCCAAGCCTGGGCCATGCACACCACATGGATCACAATCAATGAGTATTTCTGTGTAGACCTCTGCCGTACTGTAACTACTGGTACAGTTCGGAGTGTGAGGAGAATTCTTTATGTTTCATTTTCTTGGCTTGTAAGGGACAAAAAAAACGGGTGGCTTCCTTTTAAAATGTTTAAAATACTGGATTCAGCCGAACGCTCTCTGGGAATCGTTTTCCGTTTTGGAAACAAGTCAAAACAATTTATGCTGATCGTGACAAATCGCCATGGGACCGTTCTCGAATCGTATGCATGGACTCTTCAGGTTCAGCCAGAAAAAGAGAGAGAGAGGAAGCGCATGAAAAACAAGAGTCTACTCATCTTCTCATCCTCTCCCCTGGGTTCCGCATCCCACCTGTGTCAGTAAATGGAGGGAACAAACCCCAAAAATAAACCGCTGGAGTCAAACCCAGTCCTTTACCTCCTCCCTCTTTCCTCCCCACGAAAAACACAAAGAAAAAGGGAAAAGTGTGTGTGTGTGTGTGTGTGTGTGTGTGTGCGGTGTGTCGGCTGTCCAGGTGTGTGTGGGTGTGTGTGTGTGCAGGGCACTGGTAAAGTGTCTCAGATTTATGCTTGACAATTCCCGCGGTGTGAAATCCCCTGAGCGGGCGGGCGCGGGGAAGCGTTACCCGTCAACGGGCATGGACTGCTCAAAGTCTGATCCGAACAACTCCTTGTACAATGGGGGGAAGTGGGCGCGCACAATGTCTGGGTATATTGCTTTGAACGCGGTCAGCTTTTCTGTATGCCTGCTGCACAGAGCTCGCAGTGTGGAGACCTTGCATATCAACTGCAGAGAGAGAGAGAAAAAAAGAGGTGTGTTATTTTTGTTTGCTGCAAAGGACCCTGTGGTATCGGGGGAAAAGGCAGACCTTTTAATCCACTGACACATCACATATGGTCCTAGGTTTTTCTGATAGCACCAGCTAATCTTTAGCCTGCCAGACCAAATACAGCTCAGATGAAGTCATACATTAAAATAAGCTCAAATAAAAATGGAGCTTACTTTATTTCTATTATGTGTCACTGGTCTTACTGTGGTCAATACATCAACGCACGTTATTCTACAAAAATATATATTTTTATAACCTTTCATCAAAATCTAATAATGTTCCCTGCACCTGAAACAACTTATCATTTCTGCTGACATAACGAAGGCCACCCGGGCGGTGAAAAAATAATATTAACCAATAACATCATAGCTTAACATTTTATGATCCAATGAAATCCAGATGGATAAAATAAAGTTATTTCCCACTGAATATTCTGTTTAATTTGGAAATAATACACATTACGAATGATGTTTAAATAAATCATTTGAGTAAAATAATATACAAATACAGTGCATGGCTGCAGAGGCAATGAATGCTCATGGCATTCAATGTGACTATGGGCTGTACATCGTTTTTGGTAATTTAATGACATATTCTGCTTTAATGTGTGTGTTGCAGCACCTTTGTCAGTATGCCATCCTCTCTGTGGTTCTTCTGCAGAACATGCTGGAGTGCCAGCTGGATTTTCTGCTGGAGTTTCTCCACCTTCACCTTCTCCTGGAGCCAAGACCGGTCTAAACACACACACACAGATGGGTGAGGATGTTTCATTTAATTACAATCTGAGCTGTGACCTAGCAGTTCACACAGATTTCTTTAGCCTTGGTGCTCATGTGGTGATGGGTTAGGTTTGAATCTGGCCTGCATCATGCGCCAATATTAAGCAGAGGCATCAGCAAAATGTGACGGTAACTGAATTACAGCACCAGTTAAATGATGGTTTGGTACAGCAAAGGTCTCCCATGAGTGAACGACCCAAACATGTTCCTTAAATTAATCGAATTGTCATATTTACAACCTTTGGTTATTAGCCCACCAAGGCTATTTTTAACCACCAAGCTATATTACCCTGTGTTAAACAGATAAACAGGGAATTGTGGGTAACATGTTTGTAGCTTTTAGCACACTGCGCCGGGCTTACCTGCAGACATCAACACGAAAGCGGAGAACAGGGCGATCTCGTCTTCAGAGAGGTGCATAGAACACAAGTTTTTCCCAAACTCGAAGACAGAGCTGATCAAATCATCGCAGCCTGTCGCCGTGGAGACGGAGAGACAGAGAAAGAGGTACAGACAGGGTTGAGATGAAGCAGTAGACGATGCTGCTAGACACTTTGTTTTAGCGTGAGATGCTGCAGCGGCACTGAGGTAAAACAATGCAATCCTTCAGCATAACAGCATGCTTTTCTCACCGCGTTATTTTGTTCCCTCAGACTAATCATGTTTTGGCGAACGAGTGGGTTATGTAACCATGACTGGGGTCACTAACGAGACTTTCAATAGAACCCGTGACTCATGAGTTCACACGAAGTCTGAGATAGTCACTGGTATGCCTTTGTCTCGGAGGCTCGGGGAACAGATGCGGGCTTGTTAAAAAAAAACGCCACGCAAACGACAGAGAAATAAGACTGCCATCGTTATATGACTGAGGACGTCCACACAAATAGATGTGAGTTATTGAGTGCTGGCTTGCAGACTGTAGCATCCACACACACACACACACACACACACACACGTGTGCACACACACGCACCTTTCCTGTCTCTACATTTCTTATATTGGTGTTTCTTTTGGCATTTGGACAGCTTTCAGCCTCAAAAGGTTTCCGATGTAACTAACTACAGAGAGGGGATTTCACTAATGTCATGGCATTCAAACATAAATGCTATTTGCTTACACAAGAGAAACTACGCCCGGGCTATGTTTGTGTGGATATCAGGTTTGACAAAACACCCTCGGTAGACGCTTAATCTTGCTTATGTTGTTTCCGGACACCAACCATATGCAGTACATGCACCCGACTGCAATTCTGTACGCCGTGTTCAGCGAGGGACATTTAATTCCCGTTGTGGCAAATATAGGAAGCTTGTTTGCATGCGCACGTGTTTGTGCGAGTACAGCTCTGAGGTTTGGTTGCCATTAGGCAAACCGATCGTGACTCTTACTCCACATTTAAAAAAACAAGATAACAAAATACAGACATACACAAAAAGCTCATTCCAATAAACATGTCAAAGTTTGTAACTCACCTAATGATTTAAACACATCAGGCCCTGCATACTTTCCGTCGAAATACACTGTGTTGTTCTGAGGGTCAAAGGCACGGCACATTCTGACAAACACCACCTCCAGAGAGCCTGTGCACAGACGACAGAGAAAAAATATGATTTGTCACAGTCAGGAACGAACAAATACGTGCGTTATACTGTACATATACAATTTCACACACTCTTGTGTGCTGAATTTCTCTGCATTCGGTCAGAAGAGATGCTGCTGTGGGCATCAGAGCAAAAGAAAACGTTTAAAATTTTCTCTATTACATCAACCACGGCCCCAGCTAACAGGGAATGTTCACAAAATGTTGGCTAATGTTTTCTTGAAGTTGTTTTGAAGTTATTAAAATGCATTCTTGCAGTAACATTAGTAGAACCTATATCAATATATAACAATAAAACAATTAATCATTGTATTAACATTAAAAACAAAAAACACATAAAACAATAAAAAACATTATGCTAACTGGACATTATAAATGTTTCTATAACCCTCAAAAAAGTTTTTGAAGTTTTTGTTACTCAAGGGAAACATTCTTATAGCCTAAAATTGTTAGCTGGGGTTGTGGCATAGCAATAGTTTGAAGAAAATCTTGCAGGTTAATTATAATTAAAATGTACGCAGCTAGCTACCTGAATACTAGCACTGGGGTTTATTACCGCCACAGCAATGCAAGAACGCATGTTGAGCACGTACAATGAGACACTTGTAATGCGTTAGCCAAGCGTTCACATCTGCATTAGCTTACCTGCGTGTCGTCAAGAGGCGCATTCGCGTAAAAAAATACGTTGCTAAGTTGAAAATTAGCTGAATATGTTTTTTTTTACCTAAGAAAACATCCCAGCGTTCAGTTGTGTGTGTGTGTGTTTGTGCGACTCAGGTGGAACACACTGCTGTTATTGTTGTGAGTGGGAGCTGTAATTCTACAGCAGAGTGCTTTAGTAAGCGCAGGCTTAGCGGATAAAAGCCACGTAATAGAAGCCATTATGGAGCTTTAGGAAGATGCCGGGGGTTTAAAATGTCATGTCAGACGAGAGCTCTCACTCACTATTTTGTTATTAATTTTGGTTGAGCGCGGCACAAACAGAAACATTGAGAGCTGTTGGCATCATGACGGGGACAGTGTGTGTGTGTGTGTGTGTGTGTTACAGTTATCATTTGTGAGGAGACAATGGTGAATAGCCTTTCAATACTGCTACAGTGTCCTGATAAATCATGTTTTCTAGTATACACCAGCTGTATTTAGACTGGAATATAGTGTACTGCTTGCTACATAGTATGCCATGAATACTGTCTACCGAATAGTGTATTTTTCAAAAGTAGAATGTAAAATGAAATGAGGTATGCTGTTCACTCGTCACGTAGGAAATGGAAGGTCGAACACATTGCATTGTGGGATACGGAATTCCGTGCACCATACTCTGTTGTATACTGCATGCTTTGGCAAACATAATAGGTTGTCAGTGTTGTTCCATGCATACTGTGCACATTACAGAAAGTGCATACTGTGGAAATAGTTCGGTTTGAAGAGTAGCATGATGGTTTGCTTTTCCTAGCAACCAACATAGCGATGAACACAGGAGGAAAGGTTTATCTGTGTAAACCCTATAAAATAAGCCACACACAAGCACACGCGCGCACTTTACCTGCTTTGAGTAGCACTATCTGATCATTCTGACAGAGCTCCATGAAGCCGTCGATGCGCTTGGCAAACTCCACCACGTACTGAATGGCCTCTGTGATTTTAATGGCACACAACTGCCACATGACCTCTCTGGGCTGAGGGGTAAACACAACGCAAAATTTTGTTGACTTACAGCAGAATAAAATGGTCTTTTTTCCTACAATACCATGTAGGAAAGGCTATATGTAAATGACTTATTTTATCTAACATAATGCGCTGGGTATTGATATAATATTATATATAATTGTGGGTGGTTATACGTTCACATGGTTGTGACAACACAACTGTGACATTTTCTAAAGCCTTTTTCACTTTAATTGAATAAATGGCCTTTTCCATAATGTGCTTTTAGCTCAGTGCTTTGAATTGAATAAAATGGCTGCACTTTCGGTTTCAAGTAACTAATCAGTGAGAGATTAATATTCCAAATAACACTGCCACAACAATGTCCCTGTACATTTGCATTAAGTTATATTTGAAGCTCTGCCCAACGTTTCAGTGGTTTACAGTAACAACCACGTGTGGCTCTTCAGAAATGTGTGTGTGTGTGTGTACTACCTTGTTCTGGTAGTTCTCCACTTCCTCCTGAAGGAAAGCCTGCCAGGTCATCTGCTGAAGCTCCTCTCTCAGGTACTGACATGTCTCCATATGGGACTTGGAAATGTTTTGGGCCAGATGCTCTGAAAGACAACGCAACCGTCAAAAGCCTTCCCCACGCCTGACTGAATTTAATGTACAGACATACTGAGCTATAATACGTACATGTGTATGCTACTGTATCTGTGTGTGTGTGCCAAAGTTGGCATTTGTATTCTATTAGAGCTTGGAAGGTCATTTTTAGTGGAGGATTCAGTTACCTTAACAGAAACGTTGAGAAAAGATCTTCAAATAGGTGCAGTGTTTTATTTGAGTACCTAAGCAGGGGTTTGCTTTTAGTACTGTCTGCTATGTAGCTGTTTCTAATTTAAAGTCAATATGGAAGCTTGTTAGGCTCAGCCTCAGACCACAGGCCCACGAACACTGCACACAAAATGGCTGAAATCATCAGTTCCATTCTGATTGGCTGTATTTGTTCAGCTTCCGGAAAGGGAAACCATTTTGTTTTCAAATCGGTCTGTAATCAGCCTGTAAACCAACTCCTGCTAACTACTTACTGAAAGTTTTTTCATTTTGCCATATTAGTGTCATTAAACCTTGACTATTTGAAAAGTTGTATTATTTGTATGCGGTAGCAGGTTCCACAAGCAGAACCGAGTCAAATATATTGAAATAATCAGTACGTATTACCAGAATGCGAACAGACATTATAAAGTTTTTACACATTTTTCCATTTTTTTCTGCAACGCAGGGATATTTTTGTAATATAATCGTTCTAAAACTGCCCCCAAATGGCACGTAAAAACAAAACAAACAAACAAAAAACTATTCTGCTTTATATGTCAGACTATTCTTAGCTAGAATAAGCTGCAATAAGGTGCATGCTAGTTGACCATCAGCTCTTCTGACTTATCTGACAGAAGAAGAAGCAGAAATTAAAATAGGGCAGTACTGCAACCACGACGTGAAAGTGAGACGTGCGCGTGTGTAAATTTATGGAAACAAAGGTCATATTTGCTTTTGGCAGGAAAGAGCAAATGGAGACGGGAATGAAAAAAAACAGTATAAAAATTCAATCATGTTGAAAACACATCTGTTAAAGAGAGTCCCAGAGCAGGAGGGGAACCTAAAAAAATGATTTCCCTTGGCGCGTGCCCTGCTGGATCCTGATTGGCCCTAATTAATGGAAACTAATTAGAAAAAAGAGGTTCTTTTAATGAGTCTTTGAGATGAGTCTCCAACCTAACGCTATTTTAAGACACCTTTAGCGACGTTTGCCCCACGGTTGAGTTCTTCCCCCAGTACCATCCCCTGGTATTCTAACTTACCCAGCTCAGCCATGGAAACAGTGGGGGATGTCTCTCCATTGGTGAAGGAACAATACGGGAAGAAGCCCGAGCCGGGGGTGAAGTCGCAAATGGGCTCTGGCTTGATGCCATTGATGTCCAGGCCAGACTGGTCGGGCGAGGGTTGGATGTCCAGGTAGAAGCTGCTGACGCCTGATTCAGGTTTGGTGCCATCAGGCGTATGACCATTCATGTAGCCGCTCAGATCATCATGGAGCTCAGTCAGACCATTGGTGGAGAGGCCGTAGGTTGGGGTAAGGGGCTCGGCCTCACCAGGCTGCTGCTGGTGGTCTCGCTGTTGCTGCTGAAGACGATGCTTCTGCACTTCTGCATACAGGCTATCGCGCTGTTTCTTTGACATGCGGCCGAACTTCACCGCTGTTGAGGCAAAGATGGTGCATCAGTAATTAACATTTTCTAAAATATAACAAGATGCGGTCAACCAAAGCCTTCAATAACCGTCCCACAATATTACCACAGACCTGAGCCTTGAACTTATTTCAAGAATCTCTCTTGTCTCAGTTAAAAGTGTGTTATTTAGACGCACAATAGCGATGGCTCCTTGCTGGGACCAAACCAGCAACCCGGTTGCAAGCCCTGACGTTTAAACACTAAACCAAGCTACGCCACTGGAAAGCAATCAAATAGCTAATCGAGTGTTACATCCCTACAGCCTTCTTCTGTTCGAAAACAGACAGGAAATAAAAGCAACTTCACCCCGTAGCCATTGTTACTGAAGAAACAACAAAAGTCACAATCTTTTTTCCCTCAAGACTTTGGCCTTTGAAGGGAAGCTTAGCGTAGCAGCATGGTGAGTACAAGTAACTCCAGGGAACAGGTTTTAAAGTCTCTCAGAGGGTATTAATGGTGTATCGGGTCAGAAAAACGACTCTACTCAGTAATAGCATTAGCTTTCTGTTGCTGTCTACCTGCCAAAATGATCCAAGAACAGCAGACCTGACTAGCATGAATCACCAAGTTACAAGCACTCACAGAGTGGCCAGGCCCTCACTCACCGCACCTAGAGATAAAGCAGAAAGACTTCGAAAGAAAGAGGAGCTACAGTTTCAGCTCGTCTTTGAACTGGAGAGGAGTTGGAAGAGCAGGAAGCTGGGGACAAAATAGAGTGTGGATCGGATAAAAGTGGAGATCTGAACTGTGTGTAAAATGAAGGGTGAATAAAAGACGACGAGCCAAAGTACTACTGGATGTAAAAAAGAGGCAAGGAGACAAGATTAGGAAAAAGAAGAGGAGATGAAATGAGATATAAGGAGATGATGTAAGGAATGGCAATGAGAGGAGGAGACGAGATTTGAGGACAGGAGACAAAATGAGATATAAAGAGATGACATGTAAGGGAAGGGAATGGGAGGAGATGAGAGAAGACGAGATTGAAGGAGAGAAGACAAGATGTGATAAGAGATGAGAAAAGAGGAGATAAAATGAGAGGAGAGGAAAGGAGGCAAAATGAGATAAGAGGAAACAGTAAGGAGGTGAAAGAGGAGGGAAAAGGTGAATGTGGTTTTGCAAATGATTGGTTCTATGCTTGAGTGCCTGTTGTGGAGTGTTAAAAAAACTACAAAAACAGCAGTTCTGCGTTTGGGGCGTATGGATTAGTTTGGGTAAAACCTAATGTTGTCTCAGACTCGTGTGTGTGTGTGTGTGTGTGTGTGTGCTCTCTGCGTCTCGTTGTAAGAAAGGCAGATGGGGACCTGTGAGCTTCAGCCAGAGTGAAGTCAGAAGTCACCTTGTCTGTCCTGGTTGTGTGTGAGAGAGCAGCCCATAGACTCCGAAGACCTGGCCTGATTTCATCCTCCTGTCACGGGCTACAGTCACACAGCCCAGCCGGAGGCCCAGCAGGGGGCCTCCACACACACACACACACACAAACATACTCTCACCTGTGCTCCCGAGAATGCTGCTCACCTGCATTGGCTTTAATGAGCCTGTTTTAATGATGCTCATTTAATAAAAGCTACTTGCTGTCAGAATCCCTAACTTGAGTGAGGATGCCCTGCAGTCCAGAACAACAACAGTCTCTCTCTTACATTCATCTTGTCGCAAGTTTGTTGTAAAACTAATGAGTAATATGCACCGACTATACAACACACACTCCAATTTATATAATAAGGCAAGACTGGGACCTTGGCAAAATAGTAAAAAACACAAATTCAGGGGTCCATATTCACTTCCATTTATGTTTCCTTTTTACTTTCTATAAAGGCAATTTTGTATGTCTATATACAAACGCAGGGAGAAACCAATTTCCATAATTTGCCCCACAATTTTTTGCAAGGGTGTATTCACCACCTGTGGCCATGAGAAAGCAAGACTAATCCGTAACTGAAACACACCTCTCGCTCGTACTTTACATGCGGCTCTGTTCATTATTTCACACTCATTTGATGCTCTGTGTCTGTGGAGACGCCCTCTGTTCTCCCTCCCTCTGGTGTCTGCGGTGCCGGACACAAACTCACCGTCACGTGACATGCCCACGGCCAGACACTTCTGCAGCCTGCAGTGCTGGCAGCGGTTTCGGCTGGTGCGGTCAATCAGGCAGTTCTTCTGACGCGGGCACGAGTACGCCGCATTGCTCTGTTGACTCCTCCTGAAGAAACCCTACAGGCCCGAGAGACGGAGAGAGAAGACAAGAACCGGTTGGTTAGGCCTGTTATGTGTCCGTACCTTATAATCACATTTATTACTATTATTATTACACGTACTAGTATTGTTATTACACATTTATTATTATTATTTAAAGCTTTAATTATCTTATATTTATGTTTATATGTTTGTTTCATGCCTGTGAAGCACTTTGAGTTGCATTTATGTATGAAAAGTGCTATACAAATAAAAATATTAAATTAAAATTAAATTACACTTTTACATTTACACGCATGTATTTTGCAGACACTGACTTACGGACAACTGACTTACAGTGTATTCAAGCTATACATTTAATCAGTATGTGTGTTCTCTGGGAATCCAACCCACAACCTTTGCTAACACTAAATAATTCTCTAACCAGTTGAGTTACAGGAACACTCCATACCATATAATCACATAATCAACATGCATTCATAAAAACGATGTATTTAAGAATAATACAACCGCATAAAACAAAAATGTTGAGTTTATCTATATTGTGTATAGATAATCTGAACAGATGGTTTCAGTTTTGCAAATGAGATTGTTGAGGTTGTTTTGATACTTTGATACTTTGGCTATGTTGGTTTATTTGGTGTAATACAAGCTTCTGGTACCTACAACACACCTTTCTCACATCGCATCTAAATGTGTGAAAAATACGAACCGTCATTAAACGTATTAAAAACGTGCAATTAAACGTATTATATATATTATATCTTATCTTATATATATATGCAACAAATATGTTTTTGCTGCTGTTGATGGTTGTAAGTATGAAAAAGTATTTCTGAGGTTATATGTTCAAAACTATAAGCAAATGACTTTGCGTTTGTTAAAGACGCCATCTGGACTTTGTTTGCAGCTAAATGACTAAATTGTAGTCACACCTCACACATTGCTAAACTGAACGAATTTTCTTTTCTGGGTCAGATACTAAAATGTGCAAAATGCAGATACTGGACAATTGTACATTTATACATTTTAAGCAGTTATACTGTAACAAACCTAATCATAATGTCCAGGTAACATCATATAAACAGCAGTTTGGAACAAGAATGAGTTATTGTTAATACTTGGCACGCCTGGTTCCTAGGCCGATGAGAAAGGTAGTAAATAATGGCGAGTTTGTCTGAGGTTATTAATGTTGAATAACAGGGCCCGAACCCAGTGGGTGCCGCGAGGGGGAAGGAGCGCCCACGTTGAGTTGATTTCTCATCCCTTTGACTTAATGAATTGATTCCAGCTCGTCATTAACACACCCCACTCCACAGCTTCATACACATATGTCTTAATTAGTTGCTCATTGGCTGTTTAATTACTAGAAAACAGCTGACAGCTGCCAAGTTGCTTTCTAATGGCAGCCATTATGAAAGTGGGGTAGGACTGCCGGTGACAAGCGGCGCTCCTTAATAATGCTATGATTTATGGGCCGGAGCGGTGTGCTCGCACATATCATTAAATGTCTCTCTGCCTCAAGTAATTAGTAACCATTAAAGATACATTTCAGCAGTTTATTCTTCAGGGTTGTGCGTTTTCCTTCCACAACGACGTGAGTGACTGAGCGAGATGCTGAGCAGATAGTCTGTCTATTGTACGAAAGAAAGGCGCAGCATTCGCACCCTTGTTTCTGCCGAGCCTGCTCGCGGATTGCTAACGAGTCGCTCCGGTGACAGGCAGCAAACAAGAATACACAATAAGCACAAAATTCCTCTTTGCTGAGTGGACGGCGCGTTTGAAAAATGCACGAAAAGGGAAGCATCAGTGAAAAAGATCGCGGAGGGAGGGGGGCGGAGGGGGTCGCGCTAGCAAAACCGCTAACGACACGCTGCGATTCATAGCGCTTCCTCTTTTGATGGTTTTATTAAAGAAAGTCAAGCGCAGCAGAGACAACTGCTATCTCCTAAAGACGACAAAAGAAAAACAAGACATTGTCATTGTAATGTAACTGTGACGCCCTAAACGCTAAGTGGTGTGTTTACAACTTTTAAGCATTGTTAAGTCCTCTAAATATATTGGTTAGTTTTTTTTTTGAAAGACGCTGATTTAAAGGAAATTCGTGTTATTTTTTGGGGAGCGTCTCATTTGTTAACTTTTCTCACTTTTTATTTGTCACACGCACGCACGCGCGCATGCTGACAGGGTTGTTTAGCTTCTTACCTTGCAGCCTTCGCACGTTATCACACCATAATGGATGCCTGATGATTTGTCGCCACAGATCTTGCAGGGAATTATTTCGATTTGAGCTGCGGAAAAAGAAGAGAGAGAAGATACTGTCAGGATTTCTCACTGTCACCAGTCACAGCACAACACCTCTTCCACGGCTGCATGTTGCGACATGAAACGGCGCCGAGCTTCAAACGCATCACATCCCTGCCACCCAGCCTCAGCTGCGCCGTGTTTGGAGGAGGCTAGCTTGACTTTAAACAGAAAACCCACATAAAGCACTGCAATCATGATGTCAGCTAGCACGCACAAAAAATGACTGTCGTGGAAAAAAAAGCGCTGCTGTTTCCCGCAGAGCCTTTGGGTAATAATATCAGCAGAAAACCAGTGTGACAAGGAGCTGCTATTAACCACATGACTGGACCTTTTTCACCGGTGGAACATCGGCTCAACGCTTCAAAGCCACGGGACTCACGCTGAAAGTTTTGCCACCGTTGAGATGCTGTGGAGTCCAGCTGTGGTGTGGATAAGAGGCATGGGGTTTACAATGAAGGAAAATGTGACAGGGAGACTTGCATGTTGTTGCGATGTTACACGGATAGGCTACCCATAGTGTAATTTATGCAGCTTTCAAGTGAAGTTGAAAATATTGTAATTATGCGTTACGTGCGCACTGGATGGCCGAGTGAACTCGCGTTTACAAGCAGAAAACTCTATGATAGCCGAACTGGTAAAAGGGACGTGCCTATGTTAATTTATGTCAATTATATAGGCCTACATTTGCATACAATTATACGTAATTAGAGGACACGGCGTATGGTCAACTAATATCAAGTTAATTATTTGCCCTTCATGGTTTTCTTTATGCAAATTTGTCAGACAAATTTCACAGGATTCATGCAGATTCATGGACGTGTAAAAGTGACGCAAGCGAAACGACAAAAACCTGAACGTGTGTTTTTAATACCGACAGCCTAACTCATAGAAGCCAACCAGATGGACGTAAAAGGCAGCATGAGCAGCAGTTTGCTTTAAGAAACAAATCTCAACAGGAGCTTTCGAGTCTGGACACTACAGGGAAGTGTACCTTTGAACTTGCAGGTATTATTTCTGACAGATAAAGCACTCCACAAACCTGGCACTAAAGGCGGTTGCTTAACCCACTCTGGTTGATAAAGTTGGGCATCTCAAAGTCAAGGCTACAGCAACATAATCGCATCAAAAGGACCTGAACCAAACCTCTGGCCATTGCAAAACAGACCTTACCATGCAAGAGCTTCACTCTATATTTAGCCGGATTAGAGCTGAACACTCACTGTTTAATGTAGCCTAAGCATTTTATTTCTACTTGACAAAAATTGCTCCCTCTAGTTCCCTCAGATCGCGAGCCAACGTTCCCCGCAGCTACTTGCCTACCTCCAGCCAAAATACTGTGGCTCGATAATATTTTAGTGAACCTTATAAATCCAATCGTACGGAATTAATTTGCACACATCAAATCTGCCACCGCTGCGCGCGGCGTTAGCGGCGGCCACAAGCATGTTTTATCATCCCCCTTCGAGCTCCTGTTGTGTCATTTGGATAATGTCAATGTCCCCGCGGTGCGGCCATGGGTCTCCCTCTCTCTCTCTCTCTTTCTCTCTCTTTCCGAGTGCCTCACTGCTGATCCACTAAACCTCTGCGTTCACAGCTAGTACACCGTCCGTTCAGTCAGCACGCTCTCCCAGCCTGCAAACAGCATATTAGCCTACATTTCACGTTGGCGGCACAGCATTTGCTGAAATAAACCATTACCGTTCTCAGGAGAGCTTCCCGTGCATCGCCGGGTCCGAGGTTGCTAAGTGCGCACTCAGCAATGATTACCGCCAAGGTGTTTCCGAATCTAAGATAATATAAATGCCGTACTGATCTTGTTACGTTATCATGAATTTTTAATGAGGAAGCCGTAATTATTTCTTTTCTGTTGTTTTTGTTTTTTTGCATGTGTACAAAAAAGGGAAAAAATTGCGGGCTGTGCACTCCGTTGTTTGTTTTGTGTTCTCCCGGCATGAGCATTAGCACGCCAGTGTGTTCCTACTCCTTTAGCATTTTCAGCCTCATTACTTACATAATTTGTTCTGACATGCACTCACAACAACTGAAGCATGCTGTAATTAAGGCTGGCTGTGGTTGAGGTCCAAAAGAGGAGCTGCGGTACCAGGCCCCTGCCAGTAGGTGGCAGTATAGGGCTGTGACTGTAGACTTCCCTAAGTTCGTAATCCCAACCTCCACATTGTGCCCTACAGGCTTAAAAGGCTAGCGCCTCCACACTACTGCCATCACAGACAGGGCTGTGACTACCCAGCTGTGGGTTCAAACCTGTGGGACCAGCCTCTGCGAGCGCCTCTCTGACTTTCCCCAGGCACTGCTCAGAGGGCCCTACGTTTTTGCCAGAGAGAGGCAGGTACTCTCGCTGACAAAGCTCATGCCACATCAGGTGAAGGCACAGGAAGTGAAAAGGGCATTATGCTGCGTCGGGCACTGGAGTTCGGATCCGCCGAGCGCAAATTCTCTCTCACCGCTCTCCCTCTCGCCAGGCCTCCACATGAAACACTCACAAAGCTCTTTGTCTCCTGCCTGGCTCACGCTGCGAGTTGCCGTGCCGGATTGGTGCTTCCATTGTCTACGGAGAGCGCTAAACCAAAATTGTTGTGCTGAAAAAATTCTCACAGCAAGGGCAGGATGGGAAGTAATTTATCCAGTCACAGCACAAACACGCTCACTTTACAACAATGTGCAGAGATTTTCAGTTGTGTGAATCGTTTTAACGTTTATAGGGTGTAAATTGCCCGTACTGGATAACAAAATAATTACCCTTGCAGAAAATGTATTTTTTTGGCCATGGTACTATGGTTCAACACTTTTGTTTTGGCAGTACCATGATGGTAACACCATAATATTCTTGGAATATGTCAATATGGTAATCACATTAATGACATATCAAAGAACCACGTTATTGTATTCTTATAATATCACTGTATGCAGTGTAGTATGTAAGAGAAATTTGTGCAAATGTAGAAAAAATTTTTTATTTGTGACATCACAGATATTTTAAAAATACTTCTACATCGATTGCACTGACAAAGTCCATTTCTAATTAATGAAATGTCATTAATTTGATGCATTTCCACCACTTTAAAAGCTTTGACTTAAAAACACTCTGTAGATTTTGACGTCATCATAAACCGCCTTCCACGAAAACCTCAAGAATGATCGTCACACACCACCCTAGCGGCTACGGCTAGCCCGCGTCTGTTTGCTACATCAAACATGCCAACAACACACACAAACTCACGCAAATGAAAACATACAGTAAAAGGGCACAGAGCAGTGGTGATGTGAAAGATCAAACCCTGGCGCTAAATGACTCCCATAGCGCCTGCTTGTCGTCTGGGCAAGCAGAAATGTGTGGAGACAAAGAGCAAATCTGATGCAGCTCGTTAGATGGGTCCGCTGTGTTGTGACTTCCTGGAGCCCACTTCAAGGTCACTGAGTCAGAGCCGACAGCGAGACAGAGCCCCGAGGAGTGAGTGACGCGTCACTTTGCTGTCCCCTCTGCCTCCTAATGCTATCTCTCTTATGTCTCTCACCCTCTTTTTCTCTCTCTCTGTCTCACTTCCAATCAGACCCCATCTCTGGCATGCCCTTTGCAGCCCTCAAATCAGACCTCATGGGAGAAAATCCTCTTGCGCTTGCTTTCAGAAGCCCCTACATTTCTGCTAACATCAAACACCCTTGTCACTAGCTCACCAAATGGCCATTTTAATTGGTCCAGCACATAGTTCATGCACATAAATTCAGTCTGAGGTCATATTTCATAGCACGCCATCTGATGTGACAGAACCTCTTAGACTTAATATGCACTGTGTATATAAGCCAAAATCTAAATGATTGCATATCCAGTGTATTCTAGCTCTTAGGTCAAATAGTCAAGCTTTTTCACACACGCATATAGCTGTAGGCATAAACTGTATCTTTGGCATTTTGTTTACAATGTGGTCAACTGCCACACGCCAGTTTAGCATGTTTTCCTAATGAAGACTGAAAGTGTCCGTCGAAATTAGCAACCCTACTCACGTTCACACTTTAATTTGTACAAGCCTTTCTTCTCCGAAATAAAGACGCGAAGAATGAAAACGGTAGCAAAAGGTGCCTCATCAAAAAGAGGAGACAATAATCATTTTACCGTAACGCGCTAGCGCTAGCTGTCACCGCGGCTCTGTATTCTTTACCACATTAGCGCTGACATCAGCATCACAAAGGCACTGATTCTCCGAGCCGAGCGCTTTTTAAATGCGCTCTCGCCTCATTTGTACCTGAGGAGCTTCGTTTGGAGAGTGAGGCAAAAGTGTGATGTTGACACAATATATTGAAGGCGTGTGAAATATTCAGAACATTCGCCCGCTAATGGAGGACTCCAGAACGCGCGTGGGGAGGGTTGATTGCTAACTTCACCAGAGTGCTTTTTAACATCCGTGGTTATTAAAAATATCTCTTTTTCTATACTGCAGTACAAAAACATACTGATCTATGTGTCCACACATAGATGTCAGTGATATTGTTTGTCTGACGTGCTGAAAACCACTAGCGATTGGCCACGTTCCCTCCTGCATGCAAATCAGAAGTCAACATCTGCAGTTATTTCCGCTCAACACCAAAATCTTGCTGGATCGTTGACAAAACATGGCGGGATTAGGATTATCCGCTTATGTTATAGAGACACATAACAGCCATAATCATAAAGATAAGCGTTTAACCCATTGCACCAGTAGACCAAACATACCCGACGTCTGTTCATGTTTCCACTTTAAAAGAGCTGATGAATGTCCTTCTGACCATAAAAGTTCAACAAGGTGCTCGGTCTATTTTTACTTAAAGCTGTGGTGCGTAATTTATGCACCATTAGTGGCACCGAACGGAACTGCAGTTGTTTGTTTGAACGGCTCAACATAGCTCGGCCAATAGCGTGAGGGCAGGACTACCTTTTTTTGATGCCGTTGGTGGTACAGAAATTACACGCTGTAGCTTTAAATGTGGCAGTGCTATGGGGCTGCACTGTTTTTCCTGCGACTGCGTGTGTGTAGGAGGTTGCTAATGTGGTTGTGTGTTGACAGCTGTCATTGACCACATGACGCAAAGCCAGTGGGCTCATGTCAGGGGATTATGTAAGTGATTGGACAGCCATGCTGGAAAGGCGCACAGTACCATATTACAGTAGGATTAACAATGGCCCTTTAGGCCAGGAAACACGGACAAACGGCAGTTTAATCAAATTCCTCTGAAATGTTTTGCTGCCGTTTCAGATCGTTTCTGTAAATAACGCGGCCCGTGCACGTTATCCAAGTGCCATGTGTGGTATAACACAAACCTCTGGTGCTATTCGGATGGGTAAGTATAGCTTTCAAAAGAGAAGTTAGTGGGAATTACTCCGGTTTAGGCAATCTGGTAGCTTTTTGGTCGGTTTATGAGATGAGCTACGGTTTTATAAAGAACAGGGATGGTCTAAAATTGGTACTCATCAAGGTTGTGTATTTTTTACAGGAACGCAAACACATCCATATTGTTTCATTTTGTGAAAACATGAGTGGTGCCTTCATGATACCAAGGTGTTGCGGATGGCTTTTAATGCGCTGTTTGGATATGGCTCAGGTCCCTGTAAGGTTCAATGTAGATCTATGGTAATTTTAACCCGTTTTATCGTCTGCCAGGAAAAAACATGCCTCACTATTTGTGAAGTATCACTCATGATCGCAGCATAAACACAGGGTAAGTTATACACTTAACTTTCGTATTTAAAGCCCGGCCCCTAAGAACCGCAATAAAATAGTGATTCTCGCTGGCAACGCCGACAAGAGAATTTCATGCTTCTGTCATAATCTGCCTAACTGACGTCATGTTGCAATATACTATAAAAAAATACTTTTCCCTCTATTGCCGTTTGACTGCCACTGAGGGAAGGTCACCTAAAAGTCAGCTCCACGGAACAGCAGTATTTCAGACACAGACGGAATAGCATAAATGTGTAATTTGTTCGAAGATTGTTGAATATTGGTCCATTACCAGGAGACCTCACTGGCATCATGTGCTAGGCAGGAGCTGTGACATCACACATAAGCACTTGAGCTCTGTTTAAACATGAAACATTAGCTGGTAAAAGGTAAAGCATTTCATTGGTTTGTTAAAGGTTTCCGCACATAGATCGAGGCACACAGAGCATTCTGATCACATGATATTGTCTGCGTGCGTGTTTGTTTGCGCTTCCTGCATAATTCTTCAATTTTAATCACAGTCCGCTGTCATGATCCACAGTCACTTGAGACCGTCTGAGAGCTGAGAAGATCAGAGGAGATAAGGATGATCGAGAGAGAGAAACAGAGACAATAACTTCCCAGTTTTTCCTCTTGTAGCGCCTGTACACCGCTGAAGTGGTGGGTTGGACCCGGGGCTGGCTGCTTGCCTTTGGGCAGCTTGCAGGAGTGAACTCATGCATGCATCTGTGTTTGTTTGTGTGTGAGGCCATTAATTTTTCAGTGCCACACACGGAACTCAAGATCCCTCTCAGCAAACACAGCAGCTTGTGTTACCGTGCTTCTAGATGTACCCGACTGACTCAGTCAAATGCATTCTGACACGCCTCATACAGCAGAGCCGAGCAGAGCAGCACTGTTTCCCAGCTGGCATTAAGGAGACATCTCACTTCAACCGCGTTATTCATTTTTTATTTGTTTATCTTGCGCAGGCGGAAAATTATTTAGGTAGGCTAATAGGGCTGCGTGATACAAAATATTCGCAAAGATATTGCTGGTGATATAAAACGAACTAAATCGATTATTATTTTACCTGTATTTTTACTCTATTTAGTTTTTCCATGAAATTTTCATTTTTTGCTACGTTGCCCAGCACAGCTACTAATTGATGTGCTAAAGTAAAGACTGATGAGATTTCTGGCTGCGAGCGCACGTGAAATCGCAGCAAAATAACAAAAGAATAAGGGGTTACGATGCAGACAGGTCGCACCTTCATCTCCCTGACACCCTTTTTCTCTCTCCCCCTCCCCTGTTCAATGACGGGCAAAGAACTTTCATCAGAGCAAGGAACTCTGGAGCCATAGGGCACGTCGCATCTCACTGAATCCCAGGAGCTCTCGAAGTCTCGAAAAAAGCCGAAGCGAGAGGTACATTTGCATCGCGTAAACGTCTCCGCCGCGTTGCTCCAACAAACACAAATCAAAGTACACAAACCCTCCACAAGCATACACATTTATCTTTGATTTTAAAAACAGGGGGCACCTGACCGGCAATTTATTGTTGGATCTGAAAATATTGTTCGTCAACGCAGTAAAGGAACAACACATGGTATTGCGAGGCAGGCTTAAAATGCAGCGCTCAATAAAATATTAAAATAAATCAAATAATATATAATATGTACATGAGGCACAAACGCGCCCTGTCCATCTGAAAAAGCTTGAAAAGGCTTTAAGACACGACATCAAATGTAATTTAAGGCTTAATGTTTGTGTCTACATTTGTTATTTGTTTTGTACACTGTGGTAATACGTGTAACATTTTGAAAGAAAGCCGCGTGCAGTGAAGACAGAGGCATGCGAAAGTTCGCCATTTTCTATTTTTGTTTACGAACGTCACGTGTGGCAAAGCTTGACGTTGCACATCGCTCAGACTTTGAATCACTGAAGCTCGAACATCAAAAGAGCCATTTTTAGTCCTGCTCCTGCTGTTTAATTCAGTGTCTTTTTTTGGTCTCACCTGAAACCGGCTTTCAAGACTGCTCGCGAATACGAATGGGACTTTGCCAGCGCCTATAGACTCCCATTCAAAGGCTTTCAGGGTAAGGCCGGCCCTGATGTCTAACATGGAACATGAATTTGAGGCCGGCACGGCTGATTTAACGTTCGATTCCAAACCTCAATCTCCTACAGCCGAGCGCTTTAGTTAAACACCAACCAGACACACAGACTGCATCGAGTTCTCAGGGGAGCCAATCCGGCAACATGGATGACAAAACAATAAAATAATGGTGGTATGAATATATATATAATAAAAGGTTCAAAAACAGCCTGCGCAATTACGCTGAGAAAACCTTTGCACAACAACAAAGAGGCTCGTTTCACAGCACAGGGGAATTCTCGTTCCGTGCCACGCCGAGGCTTTAGACCCGTAATTGCCGCATTAATATGCAATTCTGCGGGAAGCATCGCGGCTGTGGATCTTGATGGAATATAATCTGCACCATAAGACGTGAACGTAGCGGCAGTAGCACGGGTTGTGTGTCTGGGTTGGGCTGGCAGGTGTGAGTGGCACACGAGAATACATGTTTTAGGGACTTGCTTGAAACGTCTATATTGGGACACGCAAGAGTAAGGTAAGATTTTTAAGTAAAACACTACCTGTGGGTTCAGACAACCAATGAAAACAGGAAGTGAGCGTTCCTGTATACACCATATCTTCAGAAATGAATACACGTGCTGGTGTTCCAACATACTTGAACCACACACACACACACACACCAATCATAAACCTGATCAACTCAAACAGGATAACACAGTCTCTGACCGATTTTTACAGAGAACGGAGGCCAGTGGGGCTTTTTAATGGACACAGCCGATAGGACAAAATGAGGCGACCTGCAGCTGGGTCTCTTAATACCCGACTGCACAATGTTCCAAACACAGCACCCCACGGTTTCCCTCAGCACGGATACACTGTACAGACTGTAATCATTGTGCAATGAATTAAAGACAGAGGTAAACGCATAAAAGTCCGGTGAAACAGTTTCAGAAGCGGCCACATTACAGTGTTGCATTGTGTTTATTTTATTTTAAAAAAAAAACATATGGGAATCTAATACTGATTATTAAAGAAATGGACCCAGGTTAAATAAAAACAAATAATTAAATAAAAGTGGGGATGTTGTCTATTACAGAACAAGTTTTTTCTTGTTATGACCTGATGGATGAGTTTTTGTTCAATTAACAAAAACTGATCCATCAGGTCATAAGAAAAAAACATTTCAAAGTTGTATTTAAGCTTTACTGGTATTTAAAACAAGCATGTTCTGTCCATTTCATTCTTAGATCATGTCAAAACACCAAATATTATAAAATGCTTCAGATTATTTCAATTTATTTTGTGTAGTGTAGCACAGTAGCCATGTACAGTGTATCACAGTGTTTCCTATTGTATGTGTGATAGCTACTATTTTTTGGCCTGTCAAAACGTAACATTTAAAATAGTTATGGATACAGTAACAAAACAATGAACAATACTATACTGACATTCTCATCAGCGTTATTTTACATACTGCATCTGTGTAAACAGTAAAGAATGAAGACAACAGAAGGTCTGGCACACTCCATCCCTACTGTAAGAAACAATGCAATCAACAAATGTTTTACACTATTATTTTGTATCGCAATACTTGCGATACAAAGTCGCAAAGCTGGTTCAATTATGACTCAAAAGTTTTGCGACGACCCTATTTATGTGTGATTTCAGCAGGAGTGGTGCTCTGCATTAACTGGTTAAAACATGTTGCGTGGCATATGTGTGTGTGCGCGTTTGCATGCATGCGTGTGTGGTTCTGCTGATATAGCTGAGGGATAAAGCGTTCCATTTACCCAGAGACCAGCTCTGCTTTTCTGCTCGTTTCAGGGGAATCGGACCAAACACCTGGCCTGCTTCCTTACTCAGCCCTTCCATTCCTATCCCAGTGTGCAATCACACATAAATCATTAGCCAATCCTTTCCAAATGTCTACTTATCCTCAGACAGTCACCCGCCCAACTCGCATGTCAATCGCGATTCCCTGATATTCGCTTGAACCAGCCGCTGTTCAATGCGATCGAATGACTGCAGTGTCGTTTCGATCTGGTTGTCTTTTGATCGGCTGTCTGCGCAGACAGGCGGCCTCAGCTCTGTCTTTGAGAGTACAGTAGGGCACACTCGACGACCCTGCCCCAGCTGGCCCTGTCTGTCAGCCCCAATAAAGTCTCCAGTTCTCTCTGAATGTGTCACCCTGCTAACCATCATATCGGTTTACATAACAAGCACTGTGTCCTGGGCTCAAGGTCAAAGCAGTTCCAGTCACTGCCTTTACTGTTGCACACTTTGTGAATCCAACAAGCGGACCAGGAATACGATAAATAAATAAAGCACACTTTTCTGTTGGCGCCTAAAATGAGGTGCACACTCATTCCAAGACCTTGTGAACCATAATTTTGGGGACAAAAACCTAATAAAAATTATGCACCAAAGTTTAATAATAAGGGTTTGCTCAAATCCATTAAACGAAAAGGGAACCATAATAATAGCGATATTTGCCTTAGCGAGCGCCGCTAATTATCTATATTGGAAAATAATGGAATTCCACGATATCCAGCCATTAAAATTGCAAGGCGAGCTGGTGTGCATCTGTTTGCGTGAAGAAGTATTTGTGTATAGAAGGCGATGGATTCATTACTCAACACACCGGGTAATTCTAGCCCTGATGAGAAAGCATTACACCACCCCTCTCTCTCCTGCTCTCTCTCTCCATCACGCTGTCTTCCTCCTCCCTCCAGCTACCTGAGAGTGCTGCTCTCTTGTCAGTGAAGGAAAAGAGCAGTCAAGGACAGGCTAGATGAATGACATCAATGGTTTCACCAAGGCACTTGCGAAGATGTGTGACTGAGACAAATAAGCCTTGTTACATTAGAAGCCGATACTGAATCCTGCCCTTCTCTGATGGAGCCCTGATAGAGCTGTAACCAGACGCACCCAACCTTTCCACAGATCCGCTGCGTCATGGGACCTCCGAAACGCAGCTTTCTCAGGCATTCAGCTGGGGCGACTGCTATCTCTCTGTCTTTCTCTCTGTCTATCTCTCACTCACCGTCTTTCCTGGACTCACGGTTGTTGAGCGTCTCCGCATTACCAGTTTGCTTACACGTCCTCAGACCGAGAGATTTCTGTCCTTTTGACAGATAAAAAGAAGGAAATTAGGATATTTTTGAGACCATTAAGATTTTATGCGTTCCTTTCCGGAATTGTCATTACCGTTATGCAAGAAACAAATAACAACAATTGCTGTTACATATACTGTTATATATATATATATATATATATATATATATATATAAGAGGAGGGTGTTTCTGAGTACATTAACTGAGTACATTAAAATATACTTACAACTCCCCAGCATGAGGCTACTGAAGCATTTATTCTGCACTTCTACAAACACAATCATCACTGGAGCTAACCAGATTAGTAATGTCTATATTTACCTCTTTAAACATAAACAGACGGACAAACTCACATTTACGGGGCAGGAAAAGTTGCGATGAATCACTCTTGGATGTGCAATGTAAACTGATGTAAAACCGAATGCGAGCTGGACTCGCATAGCGTACAGATGAAAATCTTTACGTTCGCTGACAATGTTTTCATAGCCCGCCACATAAAGATTGTGTTTATATTTAACATCCTGTCATACATGTAGGAAAAAATAAAGCTCAATTTCCTAATTATTCCTTATCATTGATTTCTTTATTTTAATACGTAATTTACAACTTTTACAGTACAACAATAATAGCATTTTACTGCTAAAAATAGCTTAATTTTACAGCTGTACTGTAATTCAGACAACTTATAAACTCATGCATACATTTTTTGCTGGGAAACGATGGCATATCAAGTGAAACATTACACACAAACCTACGTACAACGTGAATGAATGTAGGTTCATCACAGGCCCAGTGGGTCAGGTGATTGTTCTGTCAATAGAATCACAGCTTTATTGCCGAGCTCTGATGCGTGTTACACTCGTGTCGCACACGTGCGCACAGCTCTTACGCTCGTCACTTGGCCAAACGACCTAAGCAGACGAACATTTCTTGATCATACAGTGTGAAAAGTGGCCTCACGCTCTCCGCTGTCAAACAGAGTTCACAGCATGAGAATACAGTCGCCCCTCTGCATGAGTGCTTTTCACAGCCCTGGAAAAGCTGGACCAGGTCCATTCTGCATGCCAGTATAATATAGCCACGTGTAATGCATTCTTGAGCAGTAAAGGGAGCTAATGTCAGCGCGGTTTGCATTTACGCGAGTGCATGCGTGCTACCTCCGCGTGAACCCACCTCAGTGACGTTCTGGCGACTGAAACGGGGAACTCTAATCCCGGCCGGTGAAAAGACACGGACAGATAAATGATTGCATAAATACATCAGAAATCCTGTGGAATTATACTGAACCACAGAGACACATTCATCGGGGGGGTGGGGGGGGGGTTGCTATTAGAGTCAGCTGATTCGCTGTAAATCCCAGAGACCTGAAAGCTTCCTTGGGCTTTCCTTCACTTGTTTCATTAATACATGGAAACAGAGTCATTTGAGGATACAGGAATCTATATTGTACGTATGTATGTAGACAGACAGGCATGCAGGCAGACAGACATAATGATTATGTGCCAGCTGCATAAAGACAATGAAAATTTTAAATATGACAATTGAAAAACATTTGATCTGCCCTCAGAATGTAACGGTAAGTTTAAGTAAGTTTAATTAAAATAAGTAACTTTAATTCTTAGGGTAACAGATTCATTATATTCTTAATTCCAAGTCTAAGCAACAGTGATAGTGCTGCTTGCCTCAGCACGTCCCTCTTAAATGTCTTACGTAAAAGCAGTTCCATGTTATAATATCACTCAGACTTAATCTACAGGATTAAAGGACCATCACAATTTACACTGAAACCATCACAATGGTTTACATGTGTAGAGAGAAACCTCTGCAGCTGAACCCTATTAAACAGCTCTGATTAAGACAGAGAAATTGGAGGAAAAAGGGACATCCAGCCTTCAGAACTGGGGGTGGGGGGACATGGGTAATGTACTGAGAGACCCTCTCTCCGCTCCAGGGGGGCGTTCTTCAGTATGAGAACAGAGAACAACCCCCCCTGGCTAATGAGGGGTGACACATGCCCCCTCGGAGAGAAGACCTCCAGGCGGGACCCCCCCAGGCACATTAATTAAGAGATGAAACGCTGTGTCCTGAGGCAGTGCGATCATCCACCCAAATCTGGACATGTTTAATTTCGAGTACCCTTAAAAAAGAGCCAGATTGGCTACAATTCGACTAGCACAGCCGAGGGAGCCAATGGGAGACCGAGCTGAGTTAAGAAATTAAGAGGTTGTCCATGATGAAAAATTCAAGCAAGATTCCAAATAAGATTAACATTCCATCTTAATCAGCAAAGATTCCATAGTTTCCATAGCTGCATGTTTGTTATTTTTTCATCATATTCCTTTTGTCATTAGAAAAAAATAGGAAAGAATGAAATTATTTGAATGCAATTATACAAGATAAAGACCAAGGGCCATTGGAATTGCACACTGCTAATTATCCAGCCGCTCGGCATGTAGGCTTTGTATCGTTATTTTGCATATCCTTTTATCCAATTGTATTTTAAAACATTATCTTGGAATCTCAGGAATGACCTCTATATTACCATTCATGGGTTGCCGTGTGCAGTCAGTTATTCCATTGGCTCTTGAGTCAAATTTGCTTTCATCACAGCTGTTCATCGTTAGCTTTACGAAGTCTCTTATTTATTACCGATGTCGCTTTGTGCGCCATAGATATGTAGAACCAATTTCCTGTAATTAGCAACTCCTAACCTTTGGAGCTTCTAATCCCGGCTGAATTGCGGATTTGTACATCAAAGCTCACGTTTCCCATATAGCCGGGTCCTCGAAATTATACCCGATTTTGAGAACTTGCAATTATTTGTATAGCACGGATACAAACAGCACTTCTCTTTTTCATGTTTAGCCAGAATCCCGTGGGTTTGCAGTAAAGACTTCCTAATCCACTCCAGTGCAATCCAAATATAGAGTTAACACAGCATCCCAAAACTCTAATGCCGTGCCAAGAGACTAGCTCCACATGTTAAGTGGAAATGGCTTTTCCTTTTCTCTTATTCACATTGTAGATTAGATTTCTTTGCTGGCTTACAGTACATGCTGTAAGGAGCGTGTCCATCGCCACGGGGGGCGAAATCAAACGTGCGAAACCACAACGAGCATGACTGCTCGCTGCCGTCCCTTTTCATCGCCATTAATTGAAAGTTAATTGAACAATCAATGTTCTCTGGCCTGGACTTTTAATGTCACAGCCTGTCCAGTGCTCTGCTAATGGACTCTTGATGTTGTGAGAGTTCTGGCGACTAGAGTCCCTTCGATGTTCAGGACCTAAGAGAAAGCAGCATGTAATGACCGTACAGAGGAAAAAACAGGTTTCCACACATTAAGAAGAGAGGTCAGTGGTGTTGTATAAGCCTGGAGCATTAATTGGCTCTAATGAGGCAATAAAAGATGCAAGACGAATGACGTGTAAGACAGTACACGGACGTGCAATCAATCTCACCATGACACATAACCACATCTAGCGCATTTCCATTTCCTAAATATCTGTATCCATTTCCTAAATATCTGAGAGTCTGAATCCAATTTTTTTGAACACAGATAAATATGGTCGAGATTTTTGGAAGACAATGTGAGAGGTACCTGCCTGCGCAAAACTTGCCTACAATACTTGGGTGCTGTGAGTCGTTGCTATACAATTGCTGCTGTGTTCTGAGCGGTTTTAGCACATTCTGGAACGGTTGCTAGGGTATTCTGGGTCCTTGCTAGGGTATTCTGGGGAGCTGCTTATTGGTCCAAGTCAAAACAGTTTCAGAGACGTTGTGCTTCCTAGTTATGGTTTGAGTTTTCATTTAAGGGGTCTAAGTAAAAAGCATGGATTATTTTTTTTCACATTTTATTGTCCGACAGGTGAAAATCATCAATAATATCAATAATGAACAAACAGCAGGCAGTCTATGGGTTTTCTCAGGTCCCTAATCTTAACTATGAGCAATAGTAATACTGAAACTGAAAACAGCACTAATTACATTGTAGCAATCTACTGTAATATAGTCCTGCTGGGGCACATGCTACGTTGCTTTATCGTTCTGTTGTGGTATTAGAGAGAGAGAGAGAGAGAGAGAAAGAGAGAGAGAGCTAAAGAAACATTTAGAATGGCTTAAATCTTGAAATACCGTTTATGTTTAATAAAGTTTGACACTGGTCCTGGGGGCTGTGCTCATGTTGTCCCACTGGCTAATGATTAGTTTGAGATAAATAAACAATGGCGGTTAGGGGTATTTAAGGGTAAACAGATACTCCGGTAGGAACATGAATCAAAGAGGACGATCTCCTTACTTACCCCACCGAATACGAGACACCTTACATGCTCTTAAATTACCACGGCAGTAACCGAACACCTGCTAGCCCCAGTCACCAGCACTACGGGCCTGGCTGTTTTAGATTCGACTCAATGTCATGGAAAATCACTATCTGAGACAGCACCGATAGAGATTCATTGCCTTGTCAGGCCCATGCCTTCATATAGAGAGATTACAGTAAGGGCGAGCGTATCTTCTTGAATGCTACCCGCACGTGAGCCGAGAACGTCAGATTTATCGTTTGATAGAAATCTAACATACGAAAAACTCAGAACGCGGGTTTGAGCAATAGCGATAACCTTGCGCGTACCCAAGCGATGATTAATGGTCGCACGCACGGGCGAATCGTCGGGGGTGGAGACGCCAGACAGTTTGGCTAGCTCGACTGAAAAAATATCCTCGCGGTATAACAAATTGCATTGTCTGTTTATTCCAGTCGGAGTTTATGAGATAGACAGACAAACAGCAGGTTGATGTATTGGCCCCGTGTCACGGTATGGCAAGCACATTCACATATACATTCATCTCTCCGTTTAGAAGGCAAATGATACGTCTAATTTGCTGCAAGCCCGGTTATTTTTAACTTCTCCAGCTGTCAGATAATGAAGCTTGACTGTCAGCGCCGACGCGTGTTAAAAAGGTTGCACTCTTTTTCAATTTACCGTTCTGTTTGAGTGAATTAGAAAATCCACATTCCATTAGTGGGGATGATTGACGTGTCTTTTTTCCTTATCAAAACCAAACGTAAAAGACGTTAAAAAAAACAGTGCGCGAGAACAAGAGAGCGCAGACGGTTGACTGGGGCTGGAAACGCATCTTTTCCCAACAGCTATCCGAACTGTTTTGACATTCCCTCCCCGGTAATTACAATGCCACGAATTTGCCTGTAAAAAAAAGCTCCTTCAGAAATAACTTGAAAGAAGAGTCTGTTTCTCTCTTATTAATTAGATGGAATGATCTTTTCAGATTGACTTGAATCGCAGGCTTTCTATTAAGTTATAAAAGCTCCCCTATTATTGTCTCATGATGTCACAATGTGAATCCACAGCAATGCATCTAACATTACAAGAGCCCATGGCTTCGAAACCCGTGATGCCCACACTTTTTATCAGCCCTGGAGGTCTGAAAGGGATCAGAATTCTCAAATACAGAGTCGTGTTTCTCACCAGAACACAAACATACACATGCACGTAAATCCTTACATTTCTTAGCACTTTATTAAAACCTAAACCAAGCCTATAACAAGCGTCCTGCTCAGGTAATTAAGGCCCAGTCTCACCTCTGCCTCTAGTTAGCAACCTACCAGCACTAAAGATAATCTCCATTATGGTTAGCGTCGGCTATGGTTAACAGTGTAGAAGCATACAGCTCTTGAGGTTATGATGCAATACACTGGTTAGCATTACTGTTACTTGGGTCGAACGTGCAAATGTCCCAATGTCATATGCCTGGATGTTCTCATGCTATGCACCATAAGTTACGCTTGTAAGTTTAGTAATCATTTCCAGCTGGGAAGGCACAAGCGTGTAACAACATGACATCATGTTGTGGTTCAGATGACGTGACCTCACAGCAGTGGCATATGAAGAAGTGTATGTTCTTCATTACACCTATTTATTTGAGTGCCACTAATCAAAATCAGATGATGATTTCTGAAAACACCAACGAAAGGTTCCACGTTCAGATTTTCCAGAGAACTGGAACATGTTTTTGACGCTAAAGTCTTTGGTTAAAGTGTCTGCGCTTGGTTCGTTAATGAGAAAATCTCTGATATCACACAATATGTGTTTTTAAAAGCAGCAGCCAATCAGAAAAGAGATATGTCTGTATGAGTGGTATGTCTTTCCCAGGCTTTCATAAATTCCATATAGTGACGCAAATTAGTGCATGTTGTCAAATATCGTTAGTCTGTATTTATCGACTTTACAAGCGAACTCCATTTACACACTTTATATGGCTGATGTCAACAGCTGCTTCAGAAACGTTACGTTTAAAGAAAACATGAGCAGTGGACCTTCAATATGGCTGTAGTTCCACACAGTCTCATGCGTCTCGACAACATTACGCGTTTCTTTGGCCCTTCAGCTACTTGGACGTTACTCCTGGGCCCCAGACTACGATGACATCACAAACGATGAACGAACGCCGTTTTCAATTCTAAATGCGCACCCCGTTCCACAGCAACAAGATCGTTCTTCGCTTCGTAATCCCAGCGTACAAATTGCGTTCGGCTTGTTTGAAGAAATAAACCCAAACAACTAGCACCCCGACGCAGACGATCACACATTGCTTAGGGAGTTTTTTGCAGAATAAGCCGTTGCAACGCTGTTTCGCGCTAGTTAAAATTACAGAGAGAGCTGCGGCAGGGGAGTCCTCCCGCACAACTGTCGCAATTCTCTCGACGTGTTTGCCAACAACGCAGCCTGGCTATAATTGGCATAATTGTCAGGTTAAAGCGGAAAAAACAAAAGCAGACTCATTTTGCTCATTTCGGCATGACCAGGCCATGTCATTAACCAGGACCAGGGATTTGGAGACACTTCCTTGGAGAAAGAGAGGAAGAGGTTGATAAAAATGGCTGCCTCTTATCTCCGCCATGCATATGAAAGGCTTATGCCGTCTCCATGACAGACTCTACGCCTCGTCAGTGTGGAATTCAATGAGGTAGAGTACAGCAAAGAGATGAAAACCGTAAGGAAGGCTAGGCTTCATTTTATACATTCATGTACATGTGTAGGTGTGTGCATTTGTTTATACGCGTCCACATGTGTGGCTTTGCAGTCGTGTGTGGGTGTAAGGAGAGACTGATAAAAAGAAAACGGGGGTTGGGGTGGGGGGGGTGAGAAATAGAGAATCATGGGATAGATTGCAAGCCAGCCTCTGAAAACACATAGTCACCAGCCTGAAAGATTAAAAAGAACGACTTTTTTTTCCTCTTCGCTTCGTCTTGGCAGCGGTTCAGCCTTTTCAAGTATGTTGTCAAAACACAGAAGTGTGCATTTCTACAACATGCTCAAATCCGCCCCTTAATCTGTAATGAATACTCAATTCAAGGCGTAATATAGCACCTATAATTACAATAATGAGGAAGGGTATTTGAAGAGCCAATCATTTTCATTTCCAAGCGCTGCTGTTGTGGTTATTCATCTTATTAATCAACTTTCTCAAAGCCTCTTCTTCTTTTGTTCCGCACTTCGCCTGTGCTGCGTTCCCAAAATAAACAAGATGTCTCTTTGAGCTACAGCTGTATAATTTGTCGGCACAGCGAAAGCATTTATCTATAAATTTATTTTCAATTTGAGGCACTCCGCCGTAATGAAAGCCGAATTCAGAGCGGAGAGGGGATTATTTTAATAAACTGCCATGCCGACTGCTTAGCAGGGCGTGTGAGGGTGGGTCACACTGCTGTAAAGTTCAAGACGGAGGGCCAAGCTAGTATAATACCTATTACAGTTACCAGGTTGTAACCTGCAGTCTAACAAGCTAACAATTCTGGACACCGAATGTTGTTAAAAAAGGCTATTTTTAAGATAACAACAGTTTAGCGGTAAATAATGTAGACTATGAACCTAAATGTTACAGGTTTAAACAAGACACATAGCTTTCACCACTGTGCAAAAAAATCAAGGCTAGGTTTCTGCAGGGGGCCCTGTCCCTTAGAAATGCTCTTTTCCACGGTGTATTTTGTTTTTAGCACAAAACCAAAATCTATTTTTTTCTACAATTTGACAAACAGAAAGAAAGGGATATAACTTTTTTGATGTAAGCTTTGAAGCCGGGCACACTGTCTTTGGCCTTGATGCTAGGTATCTCTTAGGAATGAAACGTAGACATTTGTGCAACATGATCCCCCCTAACTGATTTCGGTTATGTCGAATCCCTTTCTTTAAACCCTGAAATCAGAGGATGGTCCATCGAGGGCACTTGGTTCCAGGTACTCCCATCATCACCGCTCTCCATAGACCTAACGCAAGAACCACTGATGTGGCTTCGAGACATTGTTTTTAAATCCCAACTTAAACTGATGGCTCTGATCAACCAACCACTAAAAGTCCTTTCAGTGCTAATTAAAGTCGGCCACTGAAGTGAATCCATTCCTGGCTGTAAACAAAGTCCCTGAAGATACCATCCAAGACTTATTCTTTAAAGATGGTGTTATGAGTTGGGCTCATTTCTTTCAATACACGAGCCTTTCTCTGAAGTTTAATACAGTGAACGAGCTGTACTAGGGTTGTGGGTCAAAGGTATTCAATCATACTTAGAGGTCCACTTTCCTGCCTATCTTCAGTTCCAACTCTGCTCCACCAGACCTGGCTCTGAGTAAAGGCTAAAGACTTTAAGCATGCAAAATTACTCTGCAACGAACACGGGCAACAGAATGAACACTTTGGACTTTTGCTTTGAATAAAGAAAGATATAAATAACAAATAACATTTCAAATGTCAAAAGTCTATTTTATTACAGTATTGAATTGATTTCTACTGCGATAAAGGCCAACTAAAGACTAATGCAGGTGGTTTTATTTAATGACTGCCGTATGCCTGTGGTTTTTTTATTGGTTTCAACATTCCCTTCCACATTTAAGTTAATATTTTTGATGACTTCTACACATTCTTGCATTTCTGCTCTCCAAACATTTGTACAAATATGAATAGAAGTCAAACAAAGTTTAGTGTGACCGCACCCAAAAATTCAGCAGGTTCAGGTGTGTTTTATTAGTCAGAACCAAACTCTACAGGAAGTTGGATATCCAGAGGTATACGGACTACCCTGTGCTGAAACGTTAACCCTCCTCACATCTTTAAAAAAAAAGTCTCGGCTTTACCCTTCTGCTGGCATCTGCTGAGCTAAGAGCAAGTCAGATCCATGCCAAGTGCAGTGGTATCTCTGGGGGAGCCAGAACCACTTCAAGGAAAACCTGTATTTTTCTTCAGCGCTTAAGCTGGGCTTTTAGCGTCCGCTATCAACAGCAGCTGGCAGGATATTAGAGACTGCCATTCACAATAAAAAAGAATGGAAGAGCATCCTGGCTGGTGAAGAAAAGCTCAGGTAAAGCTCGCTAGATATGTCTCCTGAGTGGAGAATCTGGTCTCTTCAATTAACTCACAAGACTTCAGTGAAGCTGTGTGCTATTGTTTATATATTCCCGACAATGGTGATCATTACATGCTGTCTGTTTTCAGGCATGCGCTCATACTGGCATGCACTGCATGCACACACAATTAAACACGCAGACCGATGCATTCCAGGCCAGGCCAGACAGGAGCGACGCATTTACCGTCTACTATCACTCCTACACAAAAACATCCCCTGCATTGTTATCCCAGAATTCCCGCCAACCGATCCCTCCAAAAACAGAGAGCCCCCTATTCACCCGTTCCGTGCTTTGTTTAACGAATTCGCTCTTGGTGACAGGTGGATAAAGGCGTCGTGACTTGTGGCGAAAACATCAAGGTGAGGCAGCTGTCCGTCAGGGCTGCGCGGTGGCTGACGGAACGGGAAAATGTGCAGTATGCCGATAAATATTTAATGCAAACTAATGCAACGCAGGACTCTTCCCCATTGGCCAGAGGGAGGGGAAATGAGAGCAGGTAATTATCCCAGCGCCCGAAGGCCAAAAATGATGGAGATTGCAGAAAGCAGGGATATTTAGCTCAGCTAATGAAGGCTTACGTTCAGAGCCTTCTCTCAGAAGGCAGTGGGAGGTGAGTGTGTATCTCTATAGTGTGTGTGTGTCTGTGTGTTAGTGTGTGTAAGAGAGAGAGAGAGAGAGAGAGAGAGAGAGAGAGAGAGAGAGAGATAGGACTAGAAAAAGGAGAGCCGTGTGTTTTTCTGCCCAGGCAGGCGGTGGGTCTTGATAAGGCATGATTACATAATGCACTATCCAGCGTACTGTGTGCTAACATTGGAGCTCTCTGCCCCCCCCAAACCCTCCCTCCCTCCCTCCCTCCCAACCCTTTCCCTCTCTGCAAGACCTGTCCAAACCAAGCCATCACACACACAAACACACTGGCCTGAGTAGAGAGCAGAGCCCGAGGCAGCAGCCAGTGTGGATTACTGAAAGTAATCCTCATCTTGTGGTTTAAGATCTCTTTTCTTCTCGAACTCAGGGATCAAGTGTGTTTTCAGTCTCAGCATTAGGCAGGTTCTCCTGGACTGGACTGGACCTCATTCTGCACCTACAAACTCTGAAAGGTTTCCAAACTACTCTGAACAGACAATACCTGTCAGGGATCATTTTGTGGTTGTGGACCCAAGTGGTACAAATTGTCATCTGGCATTCGGACATTTGATCACCACCTGCCTCGACGTTTTAACTTGCCACAAACGCATGATAAAATGTTGCTCGGCAAGCCTGGCCTGTTTAACCCCACTGTAAGGTCTGTCTCACCTCCACAACCCTTCAGCAGAGACAAATCGAAATCAAGTGTACAACATGTGCTGCTTATCCATGTTGCTAGGAATACCTAACCACGTCATTTGGATTCACACCTACTTCTTTGCTAGGGGCTGCCACGTACAGGCATCGCAATTCCTAATTCCGGCTTGGGAAGTGAAGGAAATGAACAGAAACAGGATTCGGATTTGCATGATAACCTTCCTGACTCTTGGCTCTTAATCGGGTTAATCTGAGAAGCTGTGCAGTGTGGATGCTAAGCGGGAATACCGTCAAAACCGTATAGCTTAAATGAGCTGGCTTTGCCGCTCCGCCAATGTCGGAATGTCAAACTGAATGCAGATCAGTTACAGGTCACGTAATTTGTGCGGGGGTCATTACAGATCCTAATGTAAAACAGTAACAAGGGAAGTCCTTTGTAACTATGCTGTGGCTCTCAGGTTTGCTTTACACCGTACACAGTGTAATTCTAGCATTTCCAATTACGTAACACACAAATACTACAGTTTGTCTGAGGTAATTTAAGCTCTAGTAAGAACTGCAGGCAGGAGGTAGAAAAATAAAGAGAGTCAGAGAAAGAGACAGTGCAAGATGCACGAGTTGTGGGTTTATAGAGGTAGACCTCCTGCTATTAGAAGCAGCGCAGTTTAGATCTGTTGTTTGGCTAGAGAGACTTTTTGCGGAGAGGGGCGCATCTCTTTCTTCTTGTTTCCTGTCACCATCGCTGCGTGAACACACAAATACGCACGCACACACCTTTCCCCACACTGACTCGTCTCTCTGCTAGCCCGCTGTGCTGGATACCATGCACAGCCACTATCTTTTCACCTTACCCCTCAACAAGCTAACAAACACGGGTACGAACGCACACACGCAAGCTCCGGCACTCCACACACATGCAAATTCCCGTTTTACATAATTAAATGCATCATTTAAAATCAAGCTTTGATGGTTTCTCTAGTAGCACCTTGTCGTTGTTGCGGCGGGCGTCTGGGACTGTGGTAATTGCATCCCTGATGTGGAGCTACTTTGTTGTGAAGCACGCTGGTGTGGGAAACGGGGAATTAGCCGTCAGGTCCGGCACTGCTGTCCTTACCTGCGGAGAGCCTAGCAGACAACACAGCATGCTGGGATGCAGATGGCACTTATATGCGTGTATAGATTCGCTTTCACACGTGTTCTTCGAATGCGACAACGCATTCGTGCTCCCGTAGCTCAGCTGACTTCCTGGGAATGCACGTGGTGAGAAAACGTATACAGTAGTTTGAACTGTAAGTTGCTTCGGTTAAACTTGAATGGCACGGCCTGTTTTAGGAATTCTAATGTGGCTCTGCTTCACGGCCGTCCTCGGGGGGGAACGGAAGCGGATGCAGCCGATAGGGCAGCGGCAGAAGGGGGGCGGAGACAGATGCGGAAGAATTGCGGATGTTATTGATGGCGCGCAACCATCCCAAACGACCTTGAGCGGAACAAGCCACCCACCGCAAGAGCGAGGGCGCATCCGAACTGTATTTAGACAACAAACACGAGGCACCTGAGGGAAACAGGGTAAGCCATCAATGCCACACTCCTGCCTCTAATCCTGTCTCAGAGACTCGACGGCTGTTCCAGCAACACTCCCGGAACCTTCCCGCAACCAATCATATTTTATACTGCGACGCACCGAGCTCCAAAAATAGATCTCGATTCCTGCCGCACAAGCGCTAATTCCATAAAGCTCAATTTGTTTCCCGCACAATGGGATCTGTGGGTTGAAATTAATCTTTAAACCATTTCTTTCGGATAGTTTGTCAAAGTAACTCCAATCTTCCTTGCACACTTTTTGTGTTTGTTTGTTTGCCGGATGTGTTGTTATGATATCAAAATCAATCAGGCGGTCTTCTGAACAGAACAGTCACATTATCTCTGTTGCCTGTAGAAAATATAATAGACTCTACGAGTAACCAACTATAATGTAATCGCGTCTTAAAATAGAAATAAACAGACGCCATGTTTGAAATATATCGGTGGCCTGTGCAGAACTCAGAAAGTTCCTCAAAAAGCAAACGGAATGAAAGTGACTAAATGCAAATGACTAAATGTAAGAAAATAATGAATTTTAATAACGAATCCAGACAACTTTAAAGTCTGTAAAGTCTGGATCCGGGTCAATAGTATTTGGTAATAATAATTGTATACAAATATTTGTATAGAAATGAAAGCCCAGAGCTGTAACTCCACAAAACATGCATATATGTTTACCAACAAAATATATAGTAGTTCATCTAATCCATAAAACAAGTTTAATGTATAATGTTGATCTTTTAATGTATGTATAAGTTTAATGTATATCTTTATCAGAATGGGTAGAAGACTTAACCGATTAACTGCTGTTTCAGCTAAATATTCAGTTCCCCGCGGCCCGACCACAACAGAACTATGCTTTGGGTTCACTGTGTGAGTTTCACTGGTGATCCACCTTTCAAGGACAACGCGGTGACATTTTTATATTTCGTGCTTAAAAATGACTGTAAAATTGTCCCAAGAAGTGCTTAAAAAATTCATCGCTCTCGCCCAAGTCCCTCTGTCCCTAAATTTAAAAGCGAATAATGTGTAGGAATCAATTGAATTCAGCTGGAATTGATCAATAATGCAGTGCAGGCTCGCAGTCTGTCTCTGTTAGTGAGAATAGAAGGAATATTCAGGATATTTTTACTATCGGCTCGATAATTACCTCAGGGATTTCTAATGAGAGGCTCGCCGTAAACCAACACAAAAGCACGCACTGTTTACTTAAGGTTGCTCAAGCTTGGGAAAAGAACAAAAACATCAACACACACACACACACACACACGTAAATCCCTTTTGTATAAATTAGAAAACTCCCAAAACTTCCAAACCAAGCAATAACGTATCCCCCAACAGATCAAAGACTCGGTCTAATCAATGCCTATGAAGTATGTCAAAGATCAAAAACGAGATTCCTCGACCCGGCCAGGCGGCGATTATTGTGCTAACGTCTCCCAAAGCACTTTCACACTCTCATCAACAGCTTTGTTTACGACTTCTGCCCATAATTAAAGCTAGACGCTCGCGCTAGTAGCCGCGAGATTCGATCGCAGAGGCGGCAGGGAGAAAATACGCTAGCTGACGCTCAGCCACGGATCTGTTTTAATCTTGGAAATGTTTGTAGCACATCACCGTAATGAGCTACAATGAGCTCTTGTTTTTTTTCTCGCGCATACGTTCGTTCTGGTTCAGACAAGAGCTGCAAAAAAAGGGATGCGGCAAAAAAAATGCATTTTCAAACAAAGATATTTGTGCATATGCAGATTTCGGTGTCTGTCTCTTTTTGCCTTTAACTTGTACAACGTAAACTGTTAAAAGCACAAAATACTCTGTCGAGATGAGATCAGGCAAACAAACCCTCCCACATAAGCATATGCAGCGAATAAATGTTTGATTTTTCTACCCTTTTAAGTCTTTCTTTGTGGTCTGCGCACGCACACACACAGAAATGCAAACACACACACAAACCACATGCCAGCCGCCACCTACACAACAGCGATGTGCACACATCTTCCTCGCATGCACCTCGCGACAAATCTCTGCGCGTCTCTGCTGTATGTGTGCATGCGTCTGAGACACTGTGGTTACGCAGTCTCACGGAAGGCCATGTTTTGTCTGTTAACCTCACAGTGGTCTATCTGTTTGTAAATTTCATAACTTTCTTTTTGGGTGAAATCAAGATTACATCTAGAACGTCTCACACACACACAGACACATTATTCTCTGCGATACGCTTTTTCCTGATTCAACGTACCTCCTCGCGTATCTCATTTTTGCCCGCATAATGCAGTCAGACACTGTCTGGAGAAAGACTTCACTTTTCGGTAAGACAAGACGCCATAATTCACTGACACCCACGCTGTGCGACTGGTAACGGGCTGATGGTATTCACAGAGTGGCTCTCAATGAGCACTGCTGGTCTGAGAGGCTTTGATAGCGATTCAGAACGTTCTCTATGGACGAGGCTGTTGTGTCTCTTCAGTTTATGAAGTTATGAGACAAATTAATGCCGCTATCATCGCCGTCCCATTCCCTCGAAACGACTGACACGCACAAAACAAAACCACAAAAAACGTGTAGTGCAGACAGCTGCTGCTGGGTAATATTGTGACTATGAAATGAGGGTTACACGACCTTTTCTGTCACCTGCAGTCAGTAGTCATTTAAATGGGAAATTTTCATTAAAACAGGAAAAATAAGAATAGGCAACAGGAAGGTGTGAAGAACAAAGACTTGGGTGATCAAAATACAATCTAGTCTAAATATTTAAAAAAATATATTTTAAAAACAAGACATTTACCTTAGAAACAAACCTGTTAAATACTAAAATTTGTTTAGAGAATATATATTGAATATCTCGTTTTCTGAAATCTTACCAAGTGTGTTTTGTTCCACTGGAATTAAATTTTATTTAGTAAATGTTTACAAACCTCTTCTCTACAAATACCTTAAACAGTATATAATACTTATTAATCATAAATTATTATAATGCAAAAACTATTATTAGTTTAGCTTACTCCAAATATTACAACAGCCATTTACTGCAATATATTAGAATGGCAGTTTTTCAGGATTAGTTGGAGTCTTAGAAACGAGACACAAACGTGGATTCCTAGTTTAATGCCTCTGCTGATGCGGCTCTTGTTCAGGATGGACTACTTCACAGTGTGCTTTCAGACAAGGGAAAAGATGGAGAGAGAAGGAGAGACAGAGCAGACAAGAACCTGTGCTCAGCACAGGGAGCGCTCTCATCCAGAAACAAGGAGCCCAAGGGAACAACAGAAGAAAGAGAGAGATGGGCTAAGAGAGGAGGAAAAAAAGACCTTCAAAAAACAACAAAACACCATCGGCTCTCCAGAGCGGATTCTGGATTATTGCCAGCACTCAACATAATCTCTGAGAGAGAGAGAGAGAGAGAGAGAGAAAGAGAGAATGGGGGGTCAAGTGGGAGAATGCCAGGATAAAGAGATATTAAAGGTACAGTCCACCCAAAAACAACAGTTCTGTCATCATTTACTCACCATCATGTCATTCCAAAACTGTCTTTTTTCCTCCAATGGCACTCTTGGTCAAGGGAGAATACTTTGAAAGGTTAGGCCACACAACCATATGTGAGCATTAGGGTAAATGACAGAAATTATGGCAGAAATGTTTAGTTTTAGGCAAACTGTTCCTTTAAGTGTGAGGTAAAACACAGCGAACAGTGAGCAAGCGAAACAGACAGAAAGATACCGAACCAGGCCGACAGCCTGAGCGCCATCGTCTTTTTCATCTCATTCTTAATCAGAGCAGGGCTGTGTGGGATGGATGCTGACACACAAACTGCTTTGCACAACAGGGAATGAGCTCCTAATCAGTAATCAGTCTGTCTGTTTAAACGGTAGGGGCTCTGGGTTCCACTCTGACACAGGTCAAAAGCCTCTCCACAGTCCCTCTTCCCCACTGCGGTAAAATCGCACACAGCTACAGAGCAAACAGAAAGCCCCTCCACCACCCCACGGGGCTTTAATGGGCAAACAATTCCTGTCATATCAGATGTCTTTGTTCTGTTCTGACACCCAAAGGTATTGCGTCTAATAGATTTTCTGCTATATGTTAGTTCAAAGTGACAACTGTATTATCACAGTTGCGTATAATAAGTCAGTTAGCTTTTGTTTTTACCGAAAACACTGTGTTTTTCCCGAAGTTTTTGGAATGTACGAAAAGCTCTGGTGATTTTAATCGTGTGCATTAAATAAACAAATATGGGGGGAGGAAAGGCTTTCATCTTCATCATTAAATGCAGGCATGACTTCATTTGTAATAAATATATGTGCATATAAAACACATTTCAGAGGTCGGTGAGGCTAAGAATGGTTGGCTTTGTTGTTGTGAGGAATTAAATTCATGCCATGTGGTTTGTTTAGAACACAGCAGGTCTAATCAAAGTAACCTTGAGATATAATTTCACGCTTAGACTCCATGCAGACTTCTGGAAGTCAACACCTCAATGTTTCTCGTGATATCAACAGTCAGTACGCTTCCATATGAAAACTCATACGGTGCGTTTACACTGACAGCGATTAAGGGCATTCCCAATCCTATTTGAGTGCCGTATTCCGATCACGTGAACTTCTCCGTCTGCACTCCCATTGGCAATGAATGAATCCCGATTGCTTTGTCCCTGGAAATTGCTGTCAGTGTGAACACCCCTTTTGATAAACCAAATCAACAATTCAGTTCCGTTTTATTTTTATAGTTCTTTTCCCAATGTGCATAAAACATCTCGGTAAAATAAAATTAGGCAAAAATATTTTATCTGTAAAGACCCCAGTGTGCAAACTAAAGGTGCCAAGGACCGAAAAAACCCAGAAGGTTCAAAACGCTGCAATGGAGTGTCATTACACTTTTTTATTATTTTCCTATTTGAGTGATTACAGGTGCTTGATCAAGGGGAACGTAGTGGGTAGGAACAGAACAGCAGGACCCTCAATGGCCCTGGCAGGAACCCCTCTAAATTAACTCGGTGTTGCTCCTCTCGTTCCGCAATCAAGTCTTCTGCTTGAAGCTGCTGCTATTGTTCTGCCCGTCCTTTATCTCTGTCAGTCGTTTCCCCTAATCTCATAAAAATGCAGAAGGACCCTCCCACATTTTGCTTCTCCCTCTCCTGCCATTCCTGAAAACATTAGCTGATCTCCATGGTGAAGGGAAGCATGAACTCTACGGCCTCTGAAGTATGCACTCTGTTTCTCCAAGTGAACCAAACGCTCACCCGGTTTTATATGACAGCTGGATTTTGTGGGTAGCTTTTGTCTTTTTGTCAATATCTACTCAAAAAATCTTTAGGTAGTATATCAGCAGTGTGAAATATAAGGAGTATTGAGAATAACACAAAGAATAACGCAATATTATCACTTTGATATCACAGATTCTTTGTACCCAAGGGCTGTGTAAAACCTTTATACTAATGACCAACACCACATTGTATAATACAATAGTCTCTAATATACCTCTGCAATACGTTTTCCTTTCCTGCTAATCTGGGACCGACATTGCACGCTTAAATTGTAACAAAAACAAGTTTAAAACTGTACTAGGATCAGCCTCTACGGGTCAGGATTGACTTAGCAGGCTCGGAGGTCTCCGCTTATGTCACAGCGGGGTCATTTGAAGAGTGAGAAGAGAGAGAGACAATCAGATCTCATCTACCTCCCCTGGGTCGCCCTCTTTCGCTCAATCGCTCACTCTCTCCAAACACAAACAACTACACTCCTTCATGCATGCCTGGAGTGAAGATTTGATTACTGGCAAACCCCTCGCAGCCCTTTCTGACTTTCGTCAAAGGAAGCAGGTCAAGTCTGTGAGCTCAGAGGAAAGATGATACCAGTCCGATGGAGCTGGGATAAGAGATCTGACATCTTCAGGGGAGAAAGAGCAGGTTTGTCTGTGAGTTTATCCTCTAAAAGGATTTGATTTACCCAGGGATTAATAGCACAAAAGCATGGGTTTGAGAAGGCAAACCCCCTGAGAGCTCCATGGAGCGGGGTGGCGTAGTTGGCACAGGGGGCTTCCCGTTCACCGATCCAGGGGCGCGAAGGGTAGAAAGCAGCCCAGGCCCTGGTTCCTTACATCGGTGCTGTTGTTTAACGCATCTGCGTTCTTTCATACGTGTCTGACAAAACGCAAAATCGATAATGTTTTCCCCCATTTCCTCTTTGATGCAACTTCAAAAGGCCAGTGGACAGCTCTCAAAGGAGTGTTCAAGAAAAGGAGGGAGGGGCAAAAAAAGCCCACCTCCTTAAAAAATAAAAGAAGCACTGAAGGGGCAAAGCAACGTGCTTGGATTTGAAGTTGTACAAGAAAGGCTTCTTGCGACTGGGAGCACCTTCAATCGCTTCTGTGGTTTGCCACGCTCAGCCCGTGTGAATGAGAGGAAAGGGCAACGTGGTCTCACACTGTAATCTCATTGCCATCTACACTCGCAAGAGTCTGTGCGATGGTGCTGTGTATACAGGCCTAACACACACACTGCATAATTACAGCTGCACGTATCTGGTCGCACAGCTAATAAGCAGCAGTGGTTCAGTCAGGGTTCACCCAACTGACTGAAGAAACAGATGCGAAAGTGTGCGTGGGAGAAAAACATGTCTTATTTGAAACCCCTGAGCTTGGTCAAACCCTGGAGATGGGGGACCGGGGCTGACGTCCTCCCAGAGAGCTTGTGACGACAAACCATGCATGTTTTGTGATCCCTTCATTACCATTTTTCTGTGATATCCACTCTTGTTCTTGTACCATCTGTCTCTCTGCTTCCTTGTTCTATCTTGTCAACAAATAAAAATAGTCCCTCTCTCTCATTTCTAAATGCATTCCAGTGTGTGAATAATCACCTTTCACCCTGTTCGGTGTTTGAGAGCGTAGCGGCGCCTGTGCATGCGTGCATTTCATGCGTGCATGCTGTGTGTGTGTAGGTGCAGCTGGACCTGTGATGAATGTGTTATCAGTGAAGCACTGTGGGAAGGAGAATTCTGGCAGGCCTGAAATGCATTCTGACAGCCCGCAACATCAAAGGCTTCCATGCGACCGCGCTCCTAAACGCGGATACTGAATCAACGCAGGAAATTACTCTAAATTTGCGAGATGCCCATCCCTCTGAAAAATCAAATTACTCTCCAACAAAAAAAACAACGCCCGCTGCTTCAAGAAATCTGCAGAAAACGGTTAGATAATCAGCAGCGACGGCTTTAACATAACTGTGAATTTATGTGTTTAAAGTCAAAACGAAACTGCTCTTGCCATTTATTTCCGTAACGTGACGCATTTCAGAGTAATGCAAGATGTTAAACAAGAAAATGTAAGCTGACACTTGTCTTTACAAACGGTGAATTTAGTGGATCGTGAAAAGCAGGCCTTTCAAAATAGAGTTTGCAGTCAATTATGGCGGATTACTACCTCCAACTCCCCGAAACAGCTGGCACACGTCAGTTGAAACCTAAAGGTGTGATTCACACAAAAATATAAATTACATTAACATTTACTCACTGTCTTGTTATTCAAACTTGTAAGACTTTCTTGCTCTTATGGAACACAATAAAGTAGATGCAAGAGATTGTTGACGGTTCATTTTCCATACAATAAAAGTGAATAGGGGCCGAGACTGTTATTCACTAAAATTACGCCTAATCATTCACATATCATTACTATTAACAATACGTCAACATCTTGTTTGTGTGTTGCACATAAAATTGCTCTGGAACAACATGAGAGTAAGAAATGATCACACTGTTATTTTTGAGTGAACTATCCCTTTAAGTGGCCTCGGTGACATCAGCCGAGAAGGAAACTGTGTGAGGAAGAGTGAGTTATTACATTCTGATTCAAAATTATAAAGACAACCATTTATTTTCTTTGAAACAACACTTAATGATGAATTGGGCACAATAAGACTGGGAACCAGTATTAGGAAAGTAAATAAATTGAAATTTGGATTTAAAAATGGCTCGCATTGAAGTCTAACTAGATTAAATTAGCGCAGGTTTGATTGAAAAGAGGCAGAACCATCTGATGTAACAAAAACCTTGTTTGTGGTGGAGGTTGTCTTGCCTGCCAGGAAGGTGTGAAGAAACTGGCACATGGGACTCATGCGAAACTGTCCAAGACGCCAAGACTCAGATGTAGCGTGGGGATGGGTGTGTCCGTGCGTGGCATGGGTAACCAGGAGAAGTGCCTGACTACAATTCTACAGAAAAACCTGCTCTTTTTCTGTTTGCCTCTCTTTCGCGGGCTTTTTTCCTCATGTTTCTCATTCATACCCTCTCTTTCGCTCACTGTCTTGAGACTGTCACATTTCTCTCACACACACACAGACGCACACACACACACACTACTGGAGCCAAATCAAAAATCTATGCTCTCAATGGTCAGTCAATATCTCATTAAGCAGTCACTGTGCCCAAGCTGGCAGGTAATGCATTTCACAGCTCTGATACACACTAGCAGACACCCTGACAGTCTCTGTCTCTCTCACACACACACACACACACACACACTCTAATAACCAATGGAAATGCCACACAGTTTCTTTCACAAGTTGTTGTGGTGGAATACGGTCACTGAACTCCCGAGGAGAAATGATGACTGTGTGTGTTTGTGTGTGTGCGCAGGCTCTTATCAATCCAATGGCCGTTTCCACACACGCGCATCGATCCCTCACTTTGATCCAGTTCTGTCTTTTGGCAGGACTAGAACTCTGGATTTAACTGCCCAGCAGTCAGACGAATATCTGTCAATCATTGAGCTACGAACGCTTGCCGTCGTAAGCGTGCTCAATGGTTTCTAACTTTACTGTGATAAAAACAAACCTCAGTTATCAAGGGGGGGCATGGTTACCCTATTTTGTCTGCACCATAAATCCAAATGTATTACTCATGTAGCTAGCTATATAAAGTCGAACCGTTTCAAACTGTTGGTCCATTATGACAGTGTTTTCCCTAGACCACAGACTAACCATAAAAAGTTGGTATACTTTGTATACACAAAAGTTGTCTATCCCGCCCCTTACGACAGTGTCCAGATTGCAGCTAGCAATGCATCGCCACTTAAATGACCATAAAATAAAACCACTCCCCTCACCTAACCACACTTCCTCACAAATCTAAAGCGGTTGTCTAAACAGTCCACTTAACACATCTCGTCGCTGGCCAATAATCTCACTCTTTATTTTTAACCCTTGCTAGTGGGCTATATCTTCGCCATAATCAGATTTTGTCTGCCCTCTTTCTGTCCTTTTGTGGCTAACTGGATTACAGCCAATCCTGTTAACCTCTGTGTTACAGAGGTGCCCAGAATCGCACTAGTCAAGAGCACTCTACTAGCCTACTGACTCCAGAACAGCATAGGAAACCACTAACGTTCAACACCACATGCAAATGTTATTTGCTTTGTTTCTAACGTCTACACGCGTTTATTGGTCATTCTCGTCCAGTCGGAACATGCGTAAATTTCCATCGTCTGCATCAATAAAATACTGTGTGTGAATAGATTTCAAAAACCTTTCGCTAAAGTTCTAGCGCTTTACATCTTATTAAAGGTTTAATTACCACACAGATGAAACAGGCCTGTTTTTTCTCTCTTTGGCACATCAAACAACTTTCTTTAATTATGTAATTAATATTTGGAGTTTTCATCTTAATTGTGTGGAGCAGGCTAGCTCATTTGCATAGGGTAATGAGAGGGATGTTTCCATTACAGGTAATTAGGTACTTGAGAAGCAACGTTGTGGCTAGGAGGCTGGAAAAGAGGGGGAAAAAGGAGGGATGGAGAGGAAAATGGAAAAAGAGAGATAGTCATATCTTATTACTGAACGAGGCAGCACTGGAATCTTTAATGACGTGCCTGTCACACGAACAGCAAAGCAAACGTTTTGAAATAGCGGATGTCAATGAAGTGTGTTTTAGTCTGAAATCAGTCTTGCAATTAGTTCAGTGCTCTTAAACATACCGCTGAACTGAAATTATTTATACTGTAATATTAGACTAAATATGAAACCATCTAAATATACTGATCCATACATAATTTTAGTTTAGTGTGCAAGGTTTATTTTTTGGTAAACCAAGCAGGACTGCATCTGAACCTGACAGCCAGTTTTCAACATGATTTTAGTCGGACAAAAATACCATCTTTTATATTTTCATAACTTAAGGCTTAAGAAGTGCGGCTGAGGTGATTTTGACTGACATGCATGTGCCTTCTCAGCTTGACTGTACATGACCTTTACAATACATTCATCAGATGAACAACAGACAGCCGGAGAGCAAATTAAATACGATGGATTACAGTACGACTAAAATCTGCACCCCGACGAATATTTATTTCTCCGAACATCTATTCTCGATTGTCAAAAACACTATTACAATTTAAATGAAATTATGAAAACATGTTTAAAAGGTGTGCTGTGCATCTTATGCACAAATCAGTTCAACATTGTGATTACGTAAATGGCACTTTTAAACTTCAACATTGTATAACATTAAAACACCTCATAAAAGGAAGACGAAACCTAATGCTGTGGATGTTCTTGGGAAAGGTTTCAGTTCTAAGATTGTGAGATTACTCCAGTCTCCAAAAGCTCTATTTTCGGTCTATCAGCCTATCCAAAACAACCCACACATGAGACCCAGGGTCAGGGGCTCATACACCTGCTCAAGCTTCACAACACGCACACACACACGATCATACCCACGACCGCACGCTCAAAAGAAAAAACATGCACGCAACAAACACATACACACTAACGGCTGCACGCATGCACTGAAACCCACACACGCGCTTTTAGACGAGCTGAGCGTGCTCGCATGCGGCTTGCCGGTGAAGGTATGAACAAGCACAATTGAAACCAACTTAAAGATCTGAGAAATTGCTCATAAAAAACATCATTTACATCATTATTCTACGCGCATCGACGGGAACACTTGTAATTCCTCGCAAAATGAAGTCGGAAAATTAGCATAAATATTTTATTACGCAAAAAGCACATAAATCTAACTCGCTGATGCGTTTTGATGCAACATAAAAACACGCATAAATACATAACGTGCACATATGAGTGTGTATTTAACAGGGCTTGGAGATACGAAGCAGTTCTGTGCTTCGGTAATGAAATAACTGCGAGTGCAGCGGAGGTGAAATGTTGAAATGCTTTCAGAGGGAAATACACAGTGTGTGATGGTGAAGAGTGGTGTTAAAAACATCCACTGCTTTTTCCACTCTTAACACCTCTCGCCTAATGCGGAATGACAGCTGTGTGTGTGTGTGTGTGTGGGGACAGGGGGGTGTGTGGCGATACAGTGAACGTACATATGGAGTGTTAATGGATTTGAGTGTGTGTGTGTGTGTGTGTGTGTGTACGTTCAGTCTACGTATGTGTCAGAGAAAGCACAAGTATGACATTTGATGTACGAGCCTTTAAAATGAATTAAATGTGTTACGTACCTAAACGAAACAAACTAAATATGTTTGTTTTACTGTGTGTCAGCGAGTAAAGACGCACATTTAAGCATAGAACTTATCCAGCCCAGGGACGGCTGATGAGTGTGTGTGTGTGTGTGTGTTACGGCAGGGGGTTGGGATGGTCGAGCAGGATTACAGAGACAGGATCAACACAAGTATAGTGTTATGGTGTAAACCCTGACTCTTCACGGCCCAAAAAATAGGTCAGTGGAGCACGACACACACGCCGATGTCAAGCTGAACGACTGACAACCAATGTGTCCTGACTCAAAGTACCCCAAACCCGTTCCTTCTGACAGCACACACACCCCTACACATGCAAACACCCGGTCTCTAAGTTAAGTCAAGTAAGATTGCTAGAAGACTCCCTCTGTTTACTTTAACCACCTAAACTTTAACCAATTCCACCCACTTAAAATCATAACCGCACTCATTCCGCACAGTTGTGTGCAGAAAAACAAAACATTCTGTTTGTTTTTCCATTTAGCTACAGGACCGAACCACAAATAATGCATTTTTCACCACAGAACAAGAACGGAAAACCAGCATTATAATCAGCAGCTTAAAAGCCTCTTTTTATTATTCAGCAGCTCTCAAACCTTTTTTGTTATTTCACTGGGTGCATAACTTTGTTACCCGAATCAAAGGACTAACTTCATTTCCATGCAGAATAGAAATATATGCGCGTAGAAACAATGCCAGAACTTAATTCCCTTGCAATAAACACATACACAAACCAACTCTACATAAACAACTCTTTATCTCCTTTTCTTTCCTTCTCTCTTTAAATAAGACATTCAAAGACAGTTGACTATTACGGATGCCCTTCACAGCTTCACTCCTCATTTGCAAAAAAAAAGACAAAAATGAAGTTTATAAAGGGTAAAGACAAAACCCCAAGCATGCTTTTCTTCTCTTACCTTTCATAGCTGAAATCACAAAATACATCATTAAGCTCGGCGGTCCATAAGCGAGTGATATCGCGAGCGCTAGCTCAAGCCCTCCACTGCTGTTTCAGCAGCAGCTGGCCAGCATAGCTCTGCCGCTCAGCTGCGCTTGCATGACCACACCAGAATCCATGTGACTCTGACATCAGCGCTCCCTCACCCTCTGGCCCCGCCTTCTGGGTTTTAATTGGCAGAGAAGGCAGCCAATGAGAGAGGAGAGGGAGGAGGAAGGGGGTTGGGTGGCTTTCTCACAGACTGCAGTGGCTGTGACTGGGGCTGATGGGATTGTTGAGGGGGGTTTGGGCTGGCTGTCACTGTCTCTTGCGCTTTATCGCAAACAAGAGAAAGTCATAACAGTGGCAAGACACCACACAAATATTTCTTTGCTCCTCTTAGTCAGGATGGTTAAGCTACTGCAAGACTGTTTAGTGGGATACAAAAACAGACAGACATGACATAGAAAAGAAAGAAGGGCTTAATATTGTATTTATTTGATTTAATAGTATTAATTGTGTGTATAGGTGCGTAAATGTGTTTATAATTATAATGGAACTTCAATAAATGCTGTAGACTGTCAACTAAGCAGATTTGAAAAACCCTATATAACCTATATATATATATATAACCACAAGATCACTGAATGTATATACAGTGCAGCTATTGCTTACTATATCTATACAATCTAAATTTGCATGCAAGGAGAGCAACAATTAAATATTCAATACCGTGGGCCAAAACGTTAACAATTGCACATCTACAGCTCTGAAGGGCAAGGGTGGACGGACCAGAAATAACGGTTTTCTTTTGTCTTGGCACTGTGGCTGCAGTCTCTCTTCCTGTGTGCTAATATTAGACGGGCAGATGAAGCTGCAAGCTACTCCAGATGTTTTCAGAGAGAGAGAGCGAGAGGGAGAGAGAGAGAGAGGGAGAGAGAGAGAGCTCCTCTGACCTCCCTCCAGGAGGCTGGTATCATCCTTTCGGCTCTCGCTGCTCTCTGTCCTGCCTGCTGAGAGAGAGGCTCACACTGGCTGCTCCTGGCAGCTGAGCTCCAGAAGATATCAGGACCGAGGAGGAGAGAGGGTCTCATACTGATCCTTCCACCACACACTGACGGTCTGATGAGTTTTACTATCTCACCATCCTTATTCATTTTCTCTCTCCACCCAAAACCCCCACCCCTCGTGAGCTCTGTCCCCCCCGCCCCTCTCTCTCTAATAATCTGCTCAAGCTTCACACCAGCTGGCTGCTCGTGATTCTGGTCTTAGAGAAAGCTGGCTTCGACCAAAAGCCCAGCTCCATTTTGAGTCTCATAAATAAGCCCCTGCTCTTCTCGTCTGCACTCTGGACAAATGTGAATTTAAGATAGCAATATTTGAACCCACTAATAAAATTGTATTATATATAATAATATATATATATTACTAAGCCATCTGATAAATTAGGGTGAATCGGGGCTAGTTGTCACACTCCATGTGAATTTCTCAAGGGTGGTTTATTTTTGTAAATGAATTTCTGCATAGACAGATAATGGAATACATAGTTAACATAACATATTGAGCTGACATGTCGCAATAACGACCTTTGACCTTTTTGTTAACGCCTGCATTCAAGATGTAGCTGAAATGACGTTTTGACAGAAGCTACAGCAAATGGTAAATACTTATAGGAATATATAGTCTTTCATCTTATGCAAATAACTGTTTACCTGGATCGCTGCGGTTGCTATGCTAATTTAAGACTAAATGAGCAGGAATAACTGTGTCGCGAATCCGCTGAATAAAAAAAAATATGCAAATACACGCGCTGCACCTGATGCCATAAATCTCCAAAATTACCGTCTGATCACGACCTCTTGCGTGATCCATTAGAGGCAGCGAAAATAAATTAACTCATGTTATGTCAACACTAATCCGTCAACAGTCTCCGCTTAATAAGCAAAATATAATTTCCCCACCATGATTATCAAATGAGGCGTATCATAGCTGAAAATTAGCGATGACGAAGCCGCTGTAGAGTTGCATTAGCGGCCGTGGAGGTACTTTGGCTTGGGTCATGCTGTGGCGTTAGCATCAGTGCTAGCAGTGGTTTGTTTTGCTCCTATTAAGGTTGGGTTGTTTTGCTCCTATTAAGGTACTGTGTTTTTGACTGCATGGTGCTTGCGTCCAACTGCAGCATGTGGTGAGGTTAAACTGCCTCTCTCTGTTGTGATGCTTGCGGTCGGTAGGTAAGCAACGGCGCTTGTGGTTACAGCAGGAGCTTGAAGGCTGCTGAAAAAAAGGGTTTCAGAAAACGGTGTGATGTAGCCTCAGGCCAGCGCAGTACATGCGCGCACGTGTACATAAGGTGGAAGAAGGCTAAATGCACACTCGCACGCAAAAACTAGCGCTGCACATTTTTGTCTTACTAAACTCGTAGATCTAGTGTGATAACCCAAGTTCAAACTGCAAACGAGTTATCAGTAATGGTGAAAAATATCAGTCTGTGGCTTTCAGACAGCGTTACAGATGAAAAAGAACGCGAGACATTTGTCATGTGGCATTGACATGTTACGTGTGCGTGCACGTGACTGCAGCCGAAGGTAGCTGCAGTTTATATGGTGAGTGAATTGTAACATTGTAATGCTTTGAAACTTTGCTTGTGTAATTATCTAAATTATGTATATCAACTGGTAGAGCATCACACTAGCAACACAATGGTCATAGGTTGGGTTCCTACATTTACATTAATGCATTTGGCAGACGCTTTTATCCAAAGCGACTCACATTGCATTATATTATACATTAATTCTGAGTATGTGCAATCCTTGGGATTGAACCCATGACCTTTGGCATTGTTAACGCCATGCTCTAACCACTGGGCTACAGGAAAGCTAAGGAACACAAATATAAAAGTCAATTTTATTACCTAAGAAATGAATTTACTGCATAATATTGCCACTACACTCTCAATTATATAGCTAACACTCACATACAAATTCAATACTACAGCCTTATTTTCTACCAAAGCCAGTAATACTAATCATTCAGTTTCAGAGCATGTCTAATCTTACTCGGTAATTTCCTAGTATGTTCCCAAACAGCCACTGGAGACGCCGGCATCTCCGAGGTGTCACAACTCAAACTGTGAAGAACAGCAACAATCAACGGCGGAATTAAGTGGTGTTAATAACAACAGCTGCCAGCAGGCAGACCTCATCTTTCTGCTCTCTGTACCCTGCGATACGTTTCCCTCTCTTCAAACTTGGCTATCCCAACCTCACTCACGACCAAACCTGTAGAGTTTGACACCCAGAAGTCCCGGCCTATTTTCAGTGATGAATTGAATTGCTTTGTTGTTAGTGGTGCTGATTTATCACACAAATGGAGCGCGGGTGATTTAGGCTACACAAGTATGACATGTTGTTGGATCAGCCAATCACGATTGTAACCCAACCTAGTGACCAGGGTGAACATCCTGTTAGAGCATTCTTATCAGCCAATCAGATTTCTGGGATAGGGAAAGGTGTGTAGGTTTATGGTTTGGCATAGGCCTGGGGTTACAGGCTTGTACTACAATCTTCTAAACCTATACCCATGGATAAATACTGTTTATACCACAAGATCTCCACCTTTAATATGTTATCACCCCGTATTGCCTCAGGCGTACTGTAGCTACAGTACAATCCTGTTTTTGTTTCTTTTTAAAGTGTTAGTAAAGAACTGCAATCACGCAAGTAATTTGATTCTTTCCAAGGTGTTCTAATATGTCTAATATTTGCCCAGCTTCTGTGAATCCCTACAGATGCCCTACAGACGCCCTTTGAGGGCCAAAGTTGGACTCTGTCAACTCTCTCTCTCTGTCTTCCTCCAAAAACCCAGGCAGCTCAAGTCAAGTGTCTGGCTCTTCACCTCCTGATTAATTCAAGGGAATGTATTTATTGTAAACAACCCCTGTGGGATGGAATTCAATTGAGAGGGGACGCAGAGCATCTACTGGTGCCCCCGAGGAGCCAGGCGAAGGACTGCAGCCGATAATGGGCTCATTAGCAGTCTGTCAGTAGCATCCCACGCACGGGCAGAGAGAACAGCAGCTGATCCTCTATGCACTTTAACTCCTGTCGCTCCTCAGCATCGAAACCATCACACCACTGTGGACTGCAGAGGGCTGGTTGCTGCTTTAGCCCCTCGCTGAAGACAGCAGGAAGTCAAAAAGGATCCCAATTTACTTTATTAATGTCACAGCCATTATTGTGCATGATTAATCAGTGCATTCTGATTAAAATTGTTTCCATAATCGTTCAAAAGACAACAATCTTTTCTCTGCTTCTGAATGATCCGGATATAACCAAGGCCGTGTGGGCGGGGTCAAACTATTAACCAATAATATCAGATATCAATATCAAATAACATCCCAATTCAAACAAAACCATATAAAACTCAATCTTAATATTTTTAAAGATGTAGAAATCCACATATTTTGAGTTATGAATAGGACCCTGATTATTGTCACAGTAATTTATTCTATGATGTGTTTCCTAGCATCCGAGTTTGTGTTATATTGTATGTACAATAAACCTGATTTTATTGTTCCCCAAAACCCGCTAAGAAAGAGAAAAGATGACAGTCTCACCTAGACAGATGGCATATATGTGACAAGAGATTCCTTCCAGAGCTCACAGGAAGGAACTAATATCAGTCTATCAACAACATACTTCCAACAACATGATCACCGGATAGAGTCTAATGCTACTGCTTTATCTGGATTAAGTCAAGAGTTTCTGTAATAGACCACCCTGACTGGAGTAGATATATCATAGGAGTGGCACTTTCCCGCAGTAATGCCGAAACAGACAGTGGCAGCCAGTTTCTGCCAGCGTCGAACCATTACTGAATTAACAAGACCCCCCTAAATACACACCAAAAAACCCCAATATGGATCAGTTAAATATATACATCAAAAAGCGCGGGGGCACAATATCAAACCGTAAGCGCACGAGCCCGTATAAAACAATCATAAACCAATTTAGAACCATTCCAGGCAATTTCCTGTGGCTTCCATCTGCGAAGAGGCCTTCAATAAATCACTCCGACAACAAGGGGAATATCTATTTCCAGGATAAATAGACAAGACTATTGGGCTCCTTTTCTTTGAAAGAAAGGAAGACGTTACAAAGGGAGTTCAAATAAGAGAAACAGTAGAAGGTTCAGAGATGGTAAAATTAGCATGGCGTTTCTGTTTTAGCAGCACTGTGTGTTCATTTTCAACAATCATTTTTAGCATTGATTGATAATGCAGCAATGTAGGTTGGGCGGTTGGGGATATTTGAAAGAGGCGTTATGCTGATCTGAGACCTGCTTTAGGAACTAATAAGGTTCCTATAAAGAAAAGACCCTGTTCAAATCATCATTAAAAAGCAGTCATTGGATCCAGCATGGAGGCTGGCCAACAACAGGAAACGTTCATCTTATGATAAACACTTTCTTTCATTGGTTGCTTGACAGCAGCTCATTTTGAGGAGCTCTGGATGATTGGTCCACATTAAGACTGTATGAATGTTACACAGTGTGCGAAGCTCATGAGAGTTTTGGCAGAATGAGGGTTCTAGACACGATCAGAATTAATCCCCCTGTCAAAGTCCAGACAAGAACTGCTCCCACTAGCATCAAACCCAATCCAAAAATGGGCCACTTTCTTGGTTAGCACAGCACATAATGACACTATGCACCAAAGAATGACTCAGCCTCAGTTTAGGAAGCAATTATCGGAAAATGGGCTAATGTGATTGGTTTCATTTCACGTTTTTGATTTCACATTGGGGAGAAGTTTTTTCTTCCCCAAATACTCCCATTTTTGTACAATATTCATTTTTGGCGATTCGGGTGGGAGGACGGACTCGCTAAGAAAAGATTGTGCCGTTGTTGAAACTACACTGCGGTGTAGCATATGATTTCTGACTGAGACACATTTGTTGTCTGCAAAAACACTGTCATTTGCAAAATCATCAAAACGTAATTGTGCTGTAAGCAACGATTAATAATCAACAAAATAAACGGAGCCAAGTCACCAGACGAAACGTCTAGAGCAGATAGGCTTGCCAAGAACAAAGCGCGGAGACCAGAGACAGAGCGCTCTGTTTGACGTGTTACTCAAACAAATCTCCAATCCTTCTCTACACGGAGAGCGTGTTTACTTCAAATTAAATTTGAACCCTTCCAGGTATTAATAATATGGAGACATTTGGCAGTAAACAATTTGATAAGCATTAAACTCCCCTTGTGCTCAGTCTAATTGAAAACATCAGATGGCCCCAAGCGGCTGTTTGCTCGCTGTTGCCGTCGATGTTGTCGTCGCTCAGTTCATTTTAATGGAGCAGAGATGTCAAACCAATTTCTTTGTCTTTGGGCATTTTTTAGTGCTGGCAACATGGCAGCGAGACACAAACAAATAAATGTGTTTATAAGATTAATTGGAGGGAGGTAGAGAGAGGCAAGACTTCACAGTCAAGGTGAGCGGTGACTCGCTAATAGCAAGGACAAAAATAATGCTCAGAGGACCAGGGAGAAAATACTCCAAAAATGAGAGGAAGTGCCTCAGGTGCGAGATGCTATTTGAGATCATATCAGCCGATAGATTTAACCAACTGGAGAATTTGTGCTTCACTACAGTCAACGTGAGTTTAAAAGAATAGTTCAGGCAAAAATGAAAACTCTGTCATCATTTACTCAGCCCATTTCATTCAAGCCCGTATGACTTGCTTCTGTGGAGTTTATAAGCTACTGTTTTCCACACAATGGAAGTGAATGGTGACCACAGTTATCAAGCTTTTGAATGAATCTCACACAAAGTCTAATTCCTCACACAAAGATGACTTTAAGACTCGGAACACACTGCACAACTCTGGTTTACTTTTGATACATTAACAATACTTTAGGGTTTTGAATGACATACAGGGCAAATAAATGACATTTTATATTTGGCTTATTAATTCCTTTAAAAAGAAGAAAAATAACTGAATTCTTCTGTCTTGGAAAAATACAGGAAGAGTTCATCCAGAAGAGGTGGAGGATCTGTACACAAGCTCTCAGAAAGTGAGTTCCAGAGTTCCAGAAGGCCGGGAGAATAAGGAAGAGGAACCACGCAGAGGACACAGCGCCATGTACCGAGGTTTGAACCGGGGCCAGACAGACCTGCTCAGCATTCTAATGCTGCTTTTCTTCCTCCCTCTGAAGCCACATAAAACTCCCTCTCTCGGAAAAACAGGAAGAGGGGGCGACTGGAAGAGAATCCTCACCAGTCTCTCAACAGGAAGTAGGGCAGGTGATTTTGGGTGTGATAATTATGGTCATAACTAGGCATGAAGGATAGGTAATGGGCCTTCTTATCCTTCATGCGGAGCGCCTGCGACCGCGGCAACTGTCGCATGTAAAGAGCATGATTATGTTTTTTCTTCGTGTGGCGCTACGACTACCGTACGAAGCGCAGCGACTGCTGAAAAGGGCAGCGGGGGAGCGTGGCCTTTGAGAGGGGAAGTTAACGAATGAACTTCATTATTGAGGAGCATACCAGAGAAACCCCCTGGAGCGCGTGATGCATTACCCCGCGTCAAGGAAACACGCAATGCCCTCCCCCAACACGTGCAAACACTCGAACCTACACATCCTCAATGCCAAACGGCTATATAAACTGTAAAAGAAGTTTACTTGGGATAACGTACAAAACAGAAAACTAATGCAGGAATGTATATAAGGTGTGTGGGTATAAAAAAACTAAAAAAAAAATGGAAATACACCAACTATAAAATATGTAATGCAGAAACAAACAACTCTATTTAAGAAAGGATGTAAAAAAAATGAAATGAAATGAAAGCTGTACTTAATGAAAAACGTGGAAAAACCTAATTTGCATATTACCTACTAATACAAGAGTAATTTTTGTTCTTTAGTTAAGTTCTTTATACTTAAGTTTTTAAGTACTTTCCTAGCTTTAAGGTCAAACAGCTTTTAACCACAACTGTTACAAGCAACAACTTGCTCATGACTTGCTTGACTCATTTCTCTGAAGCTACAGGTGCGTCATTCCACCACAGTGGCTGTACCAAAGAGTGGTAGACCACAGAGACCTTCTGCCTCTCTGAGCACCAAACTCATCTCATTTGTCAGGATTTAAATTGTCTATAGGAGGCTGCAACTTTCCCCCCAACAAAAACACCAATACAGTCATCCAAGACGCCCCGGCAGTGGGAGAGGCTTTCCTCAAGATTGAAGGAGTTCTTGAGGCTATGATACTCCTTGATTTGGCCCTTTCATTAGGCCCAAAACAACAGCCTTTTTCCTTCCTGCTTTCCTTCCGTTTTTGAGCTTCTGGTCAGAGGGCTTTCGGCTTTTCTCTTTTACTGTTGACTTATGAGGATGCCAGGGGTGTTTGGGAGCTATTTATCACAAGCCTGGCCCGTCCTGCACCCTCACACATTAGTAATGTTCTCCACTGAGGAGTAGGCCTGTCACAGCTCTCTTCCCCCGGAACCTTTCAACAAGGTAGGTCACGGCGAGGCCTCGCGCATGCCCCACTTTTAGTCTTTCATGGCACCTTTAAGTTTGCCCAGACCCGCTGCGGACAGAACCGCCCTTTGTGGGTATGAAATGATTTAGAAAGCCTGACTGATAGGGCATGCGGACCAGCATTTTCACTTATCAATGAACTAAGCAGCTCAAATAATTACCCAAATTCTAGAAATCCTAATACCACATTATTGTTTGAAAAAGTTGATGTTATATTTACCTTTACATTTATGCATTTACCTCCTACACTTTACATTAAAGCCACAATATGTACTTTTGCCTCTCTGTCACCATCTTAAAAATAAATGTGTTACTTTACATACTTTTCTTTACAAATGTTTTTTACGTTATGTACATATTACATAAATGTACATATGTACATTTCCTAGGAAACCAGACCCAACAGCTCAGATAATAAATCATAAATATAAACTTATCATTGTGAATGAGGGTAATGACACCTTTTTGAATACCAATCTGTCATGTACTTGCTTATAAAGTGATTTTAATTTTTAAACAAAAAAAATGCAGCATTAAGCTCAAAATCCTTTTATCAGTTGTTGCATTTCCTGGGAATTACACCCATGACCTTAGCATTGCTAGCGTAATGCTCTAGCGGAACATAACACAAACTCAGTCACCATATTTGGTGAATGTTTTTTGGGAAATATAAAGCAGAAAAGAGGTTTCCCATAATCAGCAAACAAAGCGCCAACCTGCTCGAGAGAATTAAAGAAATCACCCCCAACATTAAAACCACTTCGTACGTCTCTTCCTATTTTCAGACTTGTCATTTTATTTTCGGTTTTAACGACAAACGCTGTTTGGAACCAAAACACAGGATTAAAGGATAAAGTTGCTGTGTGTCGACCTTAATTCAGTAATCCAGTACATTATTGGGTAAATGTACATTTGTCTCAAGTACACAACTCCTTAAGGAGCGTAATCTCTCTGTTACGACAGCTTCTTAACACAACACGAACCTTTCTGCAGATCAATCTAACTTAAATTCCTGAACAATTTCTAATCAGTGAGGCTAAAGAATGTACCGTTAAAGGGACAGTTCACCCAAATATGATATTTCACCATTGTGACGTTCCACTTTTTCTCGTCCATTGGAACCGAAAAGAACCGGGAACTGGATCTTCTAAACGTCTCCTTTTGTGTTCCAGAGAAGAACCAAGTCGTCACACAAGTTTGTAACGATATGAGGAGACTTAATTATGATGTAATTACCAACCAATCAAGCAACAAAAAACATTCCTTAAACACATTCATTCAAAGAATTATTTACGCAATTCCTGCGAAGTTTTAGTTTGTCTACACTTTCCCGGCGCTCGTCCGCGGTGTGTACGGCGAGGTGCGACCGATTTGAATTATGCAAGCAGAAATTAGAAAGGCGAGTGCTTTAATGACCGTGCGGTGAAAAATGAAGTTGATCTTTGGAGCGAGTCCACCACATCATTAAGGAGTCTGCCACTTAATCAGAACAGATACAAAGCCGGTGCTAAGTGTGCAGGTGGAGTCGTACTGACAAGCCCTGATACATTAAACCACGTCGTGTGATAGAGCGAGGCCGGTACAGGTAGAGGAGGAAGAAAGGACGGGAATGAGAGATTGGAAAAACCTGTACAATAAAACAAGCGGCTTTTCCTCCTCTATTTTTCCACCCTCTGTAATAAAGCGGTTGCATTATAATGAACCTTTGAAAATGGGAAGCTAGTTTGTGCTACAGATACTATGTCATAATACGACATTCATATCAATGCACATCCAAAGCTTTCTATTATAAAAAATATATACTTGGATTCAATTATATATTTATTGCGATATAAATGGCACACATTGGATAATATTGGAACATTGGATAATATCCTCTAAACGTTCTCTCTAAGTTGTCAAAAAACATTCTTGCAGTAACGTTAGTTGAACATTTTATAAGGTCCTATTTCACATATAACAATGTTATTCTTAAGTGGTTGGAATGTTTTAAAATGTTAGACAATTAAAATCAATTAAAAAATGGTTTAAATAATGTTCTTATAATCAACAACAGTAATACAACGTGTAATAAACTGTAAAAGACTTTTTGTTCTTTTCTAACTTAATGGAAACGTTACGGAAACATTCTAACCACCTAAAATTGCGACCCGGGTTACAGGCCAACTCCCCAATACAGGCCTTAACACGCACCTTTCATAAGTGGCAAATGGTTCTTGTGTGACAAAAACGGCTCCGTTCACTCAGAAAGTCTGTTCCAGCTATAAAGTGGCTTTCCAATTGTTCCTAAAGTATCTCTAATTCAAAAGAATGATTTCTCTGAAAATCACAGTCTTTTGCATGGTTTATTCAACAAAATTACAACTGAATAATTTAGATACAGAAGTTTTACATGATAATTATAGTTCTCATTATTCCAACGGCGCATAATTGTCTCAGCACTTTTACAGTTATTGCCACTGTAAATCACGTAATAAAGATGGTTTGTGAGGAAGCATAGCTCTTAAGGTGGAAGCTGCCGGCTGAGCGTATTATTCCTTCTGTTACTTAACTCGGTTTATACGCATATAAAAAACACCCAGCAGAGTTGTGATTGGAGGAATCGAACACCTGGGGGGAGGGGTCAGATGTACTTTAGGCTCAGCCTAGGATGAACACGCCCACAGGCGGCCCCTGGTCCATTCACTGACTGTCTGATGCATACTGAATACAAAAAGTAGTTTGTCAGTCTGGCAATCTGATTGGCTGGCTTTACGCAAGCTCTGGATTTAAGGCCCACTTTTTCTGTGCCTGAAACTATTATGAAACCACAACCTTTTGAAGAAAAACAAATCGCATGGCTTTTTTCTTAAATTATTGCTAAACGACAAATAAAAACCAAAAGGAACTATGACTGGTCGCTGTGGTTATCAATCAGCCAATATCTTCCTGTGCAGTGGGAGATTGCAATGTGCACCATATGCTGTTTAGACAAAGCTCTGTTACGAAGACTAGGTGCGTGTCTTCTGTCTGTTTGTGTGCGTGAGCACGTCTGCTCACACGCACCAGACCGTAGAGGAAGCTAATGATGGCGCAAGGACATTTCATCAGCACCATCTTAAACATCAGCAGTCAGTCTTCATCAGTGGCGCTCATATCTGCCAGAACCAGATGACCTCCGTGTCTGTCCTGCCCCATGAATCAAAGCCCTCATTTCATGCTGACACACTGCACTTGTCTGCCACTGGATGGCTATGCGAATAGGAAGTGATGAGACATGGAGAAAGTAGGGAGTGACGGATAACCAGCATTAGCTCGTACAAGGCTGTACCACTTTACCAAGTGGCATGGCAGATGTACCCATGACGCTGCCAAGGAGGTTTAAACTAGCTGGTGAAAAGCTATCCGTTAGCATTTCTCTCATGTCAGTCGCTATCTTACGGTTACCACATGAAACATAGCAAAACATCAATAGAATCGATTAGGAATATCAATTTCATGCTTTGAAAAGCCCTCCAAAAAGAATCGAGACGCAGCCTGTCCACTGCCTCAACATAATATTTAAATGTTTCTTGCGAAAAATGAATTTCATTACAACACACTGATAGTTCTGAATACCCGTCAATAGAGAGATATTTCTTTTCGGCCAAATGGTGTAGTTATGGCATCTATCAGCTACATAAAGCAGACGAACTTTGACCCCTCACGCACCACCCAAGCAGTCTGCACCTCCTTGAACTGCATACCCTGCCTGTGCCCACGCACGCACACCTGCCCGCTGTCACTCGCGAAAGTACGCAAAGAAATAATCCACTTTAGCAGATGGAGCCCTGCGTTCCTCTCACAGCAGCAGCAGCGAGCTTTGTGTACATGACACGTGTCAGTCGCTGATGTTTTTCCAGGCTGACATCTCTTCACAACAAGGCCTTTAGAGTTCAGAGGGACGCACAAAGGGACAGGGCAGCCGGAGAAGAGCTGACGAAGCTGAGGAAGCGTGGCGGGCACAAAGCAAACCAGCCACAGAGGGGAAGAGACAGATTAAGTGACTACAAAGAAGCTGGAACGGGCTGAGTACCCATCCCTGCCTGACCACTACTGTAACAACCCCATGCCAGACTCCAGCCCCGTCAAAAAGAACACAAAAGCAACCTTCAAACCTCTACCATTCAGCCTTCCTCATCCAAAGGAGGTGATGAGAGAGCAAAAAAACAACTTGCTTCAATTTACACAACTTATGCAAAGAAGTGCATTCACTAGGGCCCATTTGCAATTCGGCAAAATGGCCGACCATAATGCTCGGGCTGAAAAATGAGGAGCTGTCATATTGTGTGGATGGAAGAAAAAGTACAGAGAGGAAGAAAGGAAAAGGATAAAAATCATGCTGTCCTGGTTTATGACAAATAGATGTCTCTATTGATTTCCTCTTTTACTGAAGCGGCCCATCCCTCTCTGTTGTGAATATACTGACCTATTTCTGATAAAAAATGGCAGGCTATTATGGATTAAAGCGAAGTGTCCAAAAAGAAAATATTCCTTCTATGGCACAAACAAATGGAAAAAAGATGAAACATAATCTATTGTTAAAATTGGAGAGTGTCAATTTGAATGTACTGCCTTTTCTCTGGCGAGCGTCTCTTGTTGTTTGAGGATGGAAAAACGCGAGTTTCTGAGGCATGCTGGGAGAGAAATCGCTTCGTCAGAAAGCGCACTCCTGGGATGCACCGTCCATTCAAAACAGCCTCTCCTGACGAGCTTGTGTTCACTTCATTTACCAAGCACTTAGCCAACTGGCGTGACAAAAATATAGCATAGCACGCTGTGGCCATTACTTCTTCTTATACATGACATATAACAAATCTTTTCCATATGTCAGTCTTTGCAAAACAAGATGTTGAAGGTCGAGGCGAGATGACATGTCTCGTTTTACCCTAGTCACTCCTAAATCTCTGCTGGATGTTTTATGTCTAAACTTTTCAGGCTTCATCTGGTGAGCATAACCAGTTCTGGGGTGAAATCTTTGTATAATACCTCCTCTGCGAGGACATACAAGATGATTAAACGCACTTAAATAAAAAGCAATTCCAAAGCTACGTCATACCGCACTCGTTTACGTTTTAGCGATGCGATTGAAATATGTCGGACCACTGCTGGGATGTATTTTTGGCAGCGTACAGAATGATTATGTTTAATAAATCCTTGTGGTGTTAGATTAGCCGTGGAGGGCCCTCGTCCAAGTTCCAGCGAACGACCTCGCTACGATGTGGATTTATAAAGAATGATTCATGAAAAACCGTAAAACACAGACGACAGGGAACTTCTGAAAGCCACGTTTAATTAATCATGAATGGGAACTGTTTACTGCGGTTTTCAAAAGAGTCTTAAATAAACGGCTATGCTTTGCGCAGCCGACTGTTTGCTTAGGATGGCGACTGTACTGCTCAGCGAGGGTTTGTTTAACACTCACTGTTAATATTTCAGCGAGGTCGGCCGTAATGTCTTAATCATTTGATTGAGATTAGCAAGTTTGCCTCTCTACGACTCTCCCAGCGCTGTATGGGGCGGTAAACAAATGAACTAGCAGGTGTTACGCCATACTTCTCAATAAACACTGACACAGCCTGTCCTCGCTATGGAGACAGATAAGCCTTCTCTACCACTCGCTCTCTCTCATTCCTTATCCGCTCTCCCCTCCTTCGTTTCACCAAACTCCATTTCAATCAATCTGTCACTCCCTCGAACCCTCTCCCTCGCCCTTTCCTACAGTTTCTCTCTCTCTCTCTCTCTGCTGGTGAATCAATGACTCTCGTCCCTGTGGTCATGACTTACCTGCACGAGACTCAGACGGGCTCCTCTAATGCTCCGCTACAGCTGTCGCTCTCTCCGTGCAGCTCTAAACAAGCAAATACTTCATTTGCTCAATACCTGTCATCCGTGACTAACAGCATCACGGCAGAACAATGCGTTAGGAGAGAATAATTCTCAATGGAATAACAAACCACAGCGTAACACGGAGCCCATTTATCTTCGGCGCTTCATACCCCGAGCTTTTGACAAGTTTGGAATATCACATAAATCTAGGCAGATTTTCATATGCGCGAACGTAGATTGGGTGTTTATTATTTTGGTCTTCGTTGGGACACGAGACAGTCGTGAGACGGTCTGTTGTCTTAAAGTTTTAAAGACCTTTCAAAGACCCCACAAAATTGAGAGTTTTATGTCTTTCAAATGTTTGTATGCTGACGTAGAGGCTACCATATATGCTAGATCACCTCAGAAAGTTAATGAAACATACGTTTAATACCGTTTTGGACGCCTGGAAAACCGGACAAAAATATTAATGACTCATCTTGTACTAAAGGGCGGGTGCAATGTTTTGTCCAATCAATGCTCCGTATAAAGAAATGCTCGCCCTAACACCGCCTACCTCAAACCACCATAAACATCAACAAACTGTGGGTTAATGGATGTGATTTACTGTAAGCTGGAGACAACTTGCTATTTAAATAAAAACGACCCCCATTGCAGGTTTTGTTTCAGTACAGAACACCTCAACACAAAACAGTCTGTCAAGTCATATGAGGCTTTTAAATTGAACAGCCCCACATGCCTTTTAAACGCTGTTTTGCTACACTGGTGCTTATCTTTGACTGAAACAGTACTATGTATCTTTAAAAAAATATGTCAGTAATCACACAGTGGATCTGCTCCTTTTGCGAGGCGGAGCAACTTGGCGAGACAGACATTTTCTCTGGCCAAGGATCGGCCATGTGATATCAGCACTGGGAAACATAGACGCACAAATGAAAGATTAAAGTCTAGTCTACCGCCTGTAATCACCTGGTGCATCTTATCAGCATGTCCTGTCATCCTCGTAGACTTGTTACAACTTCACCAACTCCTCTCAACAGAGCAGACACTGGACTCGGTTGTGCGCTTAATATGATTTCTGAACGCCATGGTCACATTCTAATGGTGCTTTGAAGTCTTTGTAGATGCAATTCTACTGATGTGGCAACAATTAACGATGGCAAATAACTTTGCTGTTGCTAATGGTTTGGGTTAACACTCGCGTTAAATGTTAGCTTACGTGTTGTTCTGCACTTTTTGTGCTAAGAGCTGCTCGTTTCCATACGATTAGTTACAAATTTAACCCTGCCTAAAAATTGGATTAGCATTGTCCTTGAGGTCCTTGAGGGGCAAACTGAGGTCCTTGAGGCAAATTTCTATAGACAAGAAACTGGGTTTATCCCAGGCAAACACCACTCAGAAACTTAACCAAACTAAATATTCTGCAGTAAGAAAAACCCAAGGACCGTTTTTTAGGATTTTTTTACTTTATTTCTGCCATTTATTTAAATTCCCTGGAACAGTGTGTTCTTGACATGAGACATGTAAGTACTTAATTACAGCCCATGCTTGTGTTATTCCCCTCACACCGCTGTTAAACTACACTGTTTATCTAAGTGAAAGAGTCTGTTGCCAGAGCAAACCGCATGGCCTCGCCGTTACACTGTATAAAACGGCTGGCCATAAAACTGTCAAGTTTAAATGTAAAGTAAAAGCATACATGAAGCTGAGCTGTAAAACAGAGCCTGCGGGGGGAGTTTTAGGGCCCTTGTTTATGCCACATTCTCAAATGACCCGAGACTTAGTGACTCAGTCAATTCTAGCCGTACGAAGATCAAAAGAGTCAAATATTCGGACTAAAAATAAAATAAATGCTAAATGTGAAAATAATTTTAAATGCTATATTTCTATATACATTTCTGTAGTCTTACTAACAGAAATATTAGAAGTAGTAAAGTACAAATTTTAGGCTATTAAATAAAACTTAATTAAGGAAAACGCTAATATTTCAGCCAGGCTTTTGAATCAGTCAATTTGAGATCCAATCAGAATCCTAACCGATTAGAAAAAATACCCAGATGGGCTGACAACTGCCAATCAATCTGTGGGCGTGTCTAAAGTGAAATTCAACATTTATGTTTGGCACTTAGGAGTGGATCGAATTTGCCTGTGTGGTTCTGAATTGGTCACAGAGAGGCGGCCATAATGGTGACTCATAAAGACGACAACTGAAGTATCTATTCTCCTCCAGAAAGAACTGGGGCTTATTAAGGGCTGAGCGTGCAGCCAGGGAAGGCCGAGAGAGAGCGAGCGAGTGACTGCTAGCCAACAGCTGCCCTGTAATTTATATTGATGAGGGGAGCGGCGGCCCTCTTCCATGGTTTTGATCGCTCAGGCTGGAGTAGAGAGAAGAGGCTGGTGAGTCTATGTGATGTGTGCAAGTGTGTGTAGATAGGCAAGTGTGCGCGGTAGGATTGCTGGAGCGGGACAATTAGTGACGCATCCATATAGAAATTCTTGGACTAAAACTGAAACTGAATCGATTTCTATGCGGGTCAAAAATACTTGCATTCAATCAGATTTTCCTTGGAATAATAAATAAATAATATGAAATTATAAATTCGGTTGAATTAGTGGTTGATCACTATATGATGATTTTAAATGGATCGATATACTTCAACAGACCTAACTGAGATTGCACACACGCGCCGTATTTTATGGCTTTTTCATCTGCTGATTTCAGTGCATCCCTAAGTGTAATGTGTGAACATATTATGTTTATAGCCTTGTGTGTGTGTGTGTGTGTGTAAGCATGTGCAAGATCATGCTTCACTTCAGTTGCTTCCATGAATTCATTATTGCTGCATATGTGGCCCTAGTCAAAAACATCCCCCACCCCAACACATACAGCAGTGTACTGTACATCCTCTGAACCTGTAGCCACTTCCTGCTCATCCCATTATTAAAGTCATAATCAAAGAGCGCTCTTTAACCAAGCTGCTCCCATAATGCAACATACTTAAGAGTGAAATATTAAAATACAAGAAAACAATGCAGGGCTTCATCTAGGAGAATGGATTGAGAAGTGGGCATTACATTCCAGAAAAGACCAGCGCAGCTACCTGGGCGTGGCCTCTGTGGCTAAAAGGGGAGGGGTTTAAAAATAAGAGGGTTTGATGATGTCAGCCGAAAAGGAAAGTTGTTTGCAGTGAGCTTTTACATAAAAGATTTAAAAAACAAAAAAAGTGCAGTGATGATTTATGCACAGTAAGATCAGGAACGTGTATTAAAAATGAAAATCTGCCTAGTTTCGATTTCATGTTGACGTCAAAACCAGCGAAACTCATAACGCAATAAAAAAAGCGGCAGTTTTTCTCATAACCGGCGGGATCTTTCCTCTATCCATTACTTGTCTTTTGAATCCTCTCTCAATCAAACAGCGCCCCTCTGACCCGGGCCCGCACCCCGCGTGTCGTCCCCACAGTTCAATCTCCTGCTCTTTTACTCCGGCTTCTTTTTCACTCTGACACGCATCATTAGCATTTCTTTCACTGAGATTAAATAGTGAAGTCCGGTCTGCGTCCGTGGCTTTGAACCCTCTTACTTGAAACGTTCTTTGATTTCAGAGCCTTCTGTTAAGGAGAAGTGATCAGCACCTTAATTAAGATAGCAGAAGAACCCTGAAAGCAAGGATGAAAGGCTGGAGATCCACCTTTACGCCAGCTGAATGGAGACGACAGCTACAACCGCGTAATTCTGAAGCCTTTCAAAAAGTCAAGCGAACGCGGGCACATGAAAGAACGTCAGTATTCGTATATAGAATAACAAGATGATCTCCGATTGGCAACATTTTAAAGCTGACCAAAATTTAAAGAGACAGTACACTCAAAAATGAAAATTCTGTCGTCGTTTACTCCAAGCCTGTATGACTTTTTTACCAGAGGACATAAAGAGGTAATTGGGTATCAGTACAATTCCAGTACATTATGGCAATAAAACGATGGCAAAATGTCAGGTAACTAACATATTAAAACAAATAAGGCCTCTGAAGAATACAGCAAATATCAGCTATCATACAGGTGTCATTCAATAATTTATGGATATATACATTTCAAGGACATCTCTTCTGATGTTCAGCGTTCACGCTGTGAAAACGAAGCAACCTGCGACCTCAACAAAAGATGAAACCGATGCAGTCACCCGATAAACTTAATCTGTAGGATGCACCGCGCATCAAAAGGTCACGTACACAACTAGCCACAGATTCAACAAGATTCCCCCCAGAGCTGATCCCTATCTCTCCTACAGACTTATCAAAAGGAACATTTTTAACCTCCTGCACGAAGGTCATGTGCAAACCACATCCTTGTCTTCAAACTGCAAGCACAGCAGAGAGTATAGAACTGTCTCAGGAACACACCGCTTAACTACAGTCGAAATCTAACAGCACTAGCTATTATTATCCACAAATTAAGTTAAAAACTCGTCGCATAAACGGATCAAAACAAAGTGAATTGTTTATCAGGTATTGCATGTAAAACCTGTCATACATATCTTGTATGACATGAACTGTTTAAAGAATCTATATTTTTAAAATAAATACTACAAGCACAAAATCTTTAGGTTAAGCATCTATCCGATTATATTGATCAGCGTACCCTGCAAAAGTATTGTGATACTATTTATAAAATTAACCCAGCAAACAATTTTAGGTTGTAGGAATGTTTCCCTAACATTTCCATTAAGTAACAAAAACATTAAAAATGTTATTGCTTGGTTATAAGAACATTACTAAATTTTTTTAAATTCTGAAATGTTTTTAAACATACCAATTACAACATAAGGATAACATTTTTGATATATATGATATATAACATTTAAAAATTTATGTTACTATTATGTTATTATTGTTACTGCAAGAACATTTTCTGATCATTTTGAAGGAACTTCAAACATTAGCCAATGTTCTGAGAACATTCCTTGTTTGCTGGGTATGAGCCCTGTGACCTCACAGGATGAATGACAACAAACGTAATGAACTGCAAATGTAACACATTTTAATACTCACAAGTGTGTGTCTTCTTTGTCACTGAAATACCTGCAAGAGAGGAAGACAACTGATTAAACACATTGGTAAAAACCACAAAGAAACAGGCATGTAATTTTGAAACGCTACAACGGTCGGCTATTATATATACTGTATCACTGAAAGCTATGAAAAACACAGAGCGGGCTGACAGCATACTGGAACAGAGACCCCATACGCTGTGACATTGACCGAAGGCCAGAAGCTAGCTTTGACTGCGCTAATGCTTCCTAGCGCCGCCACAGGCTGTGCCTAAGCAAGGTCAAGCGGGTCAGCAAGTTGCCGTCACACGACCAGCTAGTTGCCTCACTGTCACAGTTGACCTCCACGTAATGGAAATTAACAGGAAGTCACATACAGAATGCTAAGCAGATCTGTAAATATGTTCGCGTCTGTTGCCATAGCCCGGAAGCACCGCGTGCATTTTTATGTCTGACCTTATAAGCGTGACTAATGCCACAGTGCCACGGATGTGTGTGTGCTCGTGTGTGCGACTGTTGCCGAAACTGAGGGTCCCATGTGGACCCAACACTCTCATGCTCTACGGGCTAGCGCGCGCTAATAGATCCCACTCGTCATGCGGAAGCGATGGCTAATTTTTCTACAGCGTGCATTTGAAACTCGTGGGACGTCGAGCTGACATGATTCAATAATTCCACTGAAAATAAAACGAGCTCTGGCCAGCAATAATAATGCTTCAGATGAAAAACAGTTCTTTGTCGGAAAAGGACAAGATCTTGAAACAAGTGCAGGTGATGTATCAGGCAAGTCTGGTTGGTCATGAACATGAAAAAGAGCCATTTTAAACCCAAGTGATCCTATGAGTGATGTGAAAAAACTGCATTGCTTTCTAAGCCACTTTACAACTTCCATTTTCTGTAAAGCAGCTTTGAAACGATATGTGTTGTGAAAAGTGCTGTACAAATAAGCGTAAATGAATTTTCCAGTTTTCTGCCATTGCTACAGGGGTTGTGCACAAAGGATTTGACACGTAAACCATAAACTTACAGCGTAAAAGTTTGGTTTTCATTTGTCAGGTTACAAAAACAAAAATCAAACTTAAGAACCATTTACACTAAGACTGTTTAATAACAAGGCACTGCCTGACGATTATTCACACATACATATTATTACAGTATTGACAAAAGTCATGTGATGTAGTATAAATATTAAATTATACACATATAAAAAAACAAAATCACTATCCAGGAAACATGTCCAAAAAAATATTATAAACCCCCAATGTTATTTATGGTTCGAGCATCTGCTTTTTGCATTTACACTACATATACATACAAATACCTGGGAGAGGACTTTATCAAAAGTGACTTATAACAGATTTCAGCCACAGCAGAGAGCAACGAAACACAGAATTGATCCATAAAATATATCTGTGGCGCTCTGCTTAAGCTTCACAGCTTCACAACAGCTGCCTGAGCCGGGAGCACATTGTCCGACAATGATATTATTTAAAGAAACAAACAAGCAATAATCCTCCCGTAACTCACACCGGCAATCAAATCACAAAGCATTTAGCATCAGGTTAACCGGAATTTCTGGAATATGACGTCAGCCTGTGGCTAATAGAGACATTGGGCTAAACCCTCTGACCTCATTCTAGGAACCAGTGTGCTATACAACATTAAAAGAACATTTTTGGTCTAACGGTGTGGAATTATAACCAAGAGGGTCCCAGGGAATAAGCTATTCATCCAATCCATGTTATTTGGGCCAGTTTCTTTCCTGGCGGGCCCTCAAGTTTTACAAATGGAGAAAGTGACGGCTGTAGATCCACAAACTGTCTTGCTTTAATGTCTGGAAAGGGAGAGATACTGATATTAGCCATGATCTCACGGTCTGTTTATTAGCTGTGGGAAAGTTAGCGTTCTATTTGTAACATTGAGACATTTCATAACATTCATACAACAGCGTTAATGGAAGTCACCCACAGAAGGTTTTATTGGTCTATTATGGGGTGAAAATAGCCAAAACAAGTATTTTTCCATGCTGAAAGCTACATGTTTGTTAAAGTCAACAGGAAACAATCACAACCAATTTTACTTATGTACCGGGATGTTTTTTAAAGCAAAACTGTATATTTACAATGGTGCCAGACCTGAATGTAAGTTCACAGTCAACTGTCGAGGACCGACAGCCTGCATCTGCTTTTGAGGAGACTTTTGACTGGGACGTGGAGGTTGAAGGTCAAGCTAGAGTTACTGACACCAAGAAGATCTGATATCAGCTTTCCAGTGACAGCTTTGCAAACGTGCTGGTGAAAGTGTACCTGAGGGGTGACCACAGATAACACGAAACTGAGGAAATTCTCTATGTATATTCTACCATTGTGTGACAAATAGCCACTCGTACATACAAGATGAAAAAGCAGTTTGGGCTCTGCGGTTATCAGATACCTCACGAACGCCGCTAAGAACAGTGCGTAGATAATGTCAGCATACGATCCGACTTCCGTCACTGTTATTAATACATGCTTTGCGCCCTCCATGCGATCCTATTTTTATTTTTTTGCAGTATCAGCTATCTGTCTTGTATCCATCGCAAACAACAACAGCTAGTCTGTCAATGTCACTTAGAGACATGAAAACCAATCTTAACAGAAAAAAATGTACTTGCTCGGAAATCATTACTGTCAGAAAGAGACCGCTGGACTTGGTCAGAAAAATGGCCTGTTGCTAGGAGAGGGAGGGGAGGGGTGGGGAGAGAGCCCACTTCCTCCTCTAGGTGTCATTGAGAGGGCTCTGATTGGTGGGTGCAAGGGGAAGGGGCCAGGGAACCAATGGGTGAACAGAGTTTGGAGCTGGAGGGGGTCTGGGTCTAGGCCCTGACACTGGTGAAGCCTGCCAGGTTATGTCTACTCCACTGGAAGATGGGGTGATGGGTCAGTTTGGAGGTGAATCCATCCTTGACGGATGGAAAAAGCTGGTCCGGTCTTCTTCAGAGGACAACATTAGGGCTGCTGTTACAAAGAGTACAGAAACTGAAAAAATAAAAAGATAAACGTCGTGTTCAGGTCTATCTGAACATAAAATAGTTGTTATACTTCTACTCTCTTAGTTTCAATTGTTAGAAAGACGGACAGATGGATGGATGGACAGCATGTCCAAACACACTTTTAAAAGTCTCTTGAGATTCCTGCATTCTGTTCCACTTCTCTGTGCTCCGTCTTGCTGTTTAAACATAAGAACACGCCATCAGAAATGTGTCTGATGGGTGTCTGATGACCCCGAATCGGCCTAATTATATAAAACTTCCTTAAAATCAACCACACATTAAGACAACCCACTTTTAAGTCAATTAAAAAAACTGTTGTTTTCATATTCCCAACAGACAGACAGACATGCATATAGATAGTGTTCCAACACAAGGTATTCTATCCTTAAAATATATATATACACGAAACAATGCTTTCAGATGTGACACGGGTTCCGACATACAAAAATGCTTGTTATCAGTCGCGGACATGAAAGTCAACTCAAGGCTAAAGACTTGTGCATGATCATTTCTGCTCTTTGCATCAGCCAAACAAAAGGTCTATTTACAGTGCGTACAGGTGAGTCACTGAACTAATGTAACCTAAACGTACATTATACATTTTCTGTTACTGTTATAAATACTCACGCGAGCCATAATGTATGCAACAGTCACGTTCACAATCGCATTAGTGTTTATAGTCACAGTCGGTCCTCATAACAGTGTGTCCCCGGAAAATATTCCAGACATGTGCACCCTCATCCTTCAGTGCTTTCTTTCTCTGTTAACCTTTAGCACATCTGCCACAGAGGGGCAAACCGCCCGCTTTCCTGCCAGCTAACGCCATCTGTACCCAAACTGATCTGAGTGCAGTGTCTCCTTGTTGTGCTCATTTTTAATAGAAATCAAAATCCGATCTCAGACCTGTGCCTTTATTCCTCATCAAAACCCCAGTGTTTAATGATAAGACGCGTGGTGAAACAGGTCACACATCGGAAAACCGAAGATGTGTGCAGGGTTACAAATACAAGTCAAGCACATTTCAAGGATTTACTGGCCATGAAAACTGTATTGTGCATTTCTTATTGAAATATTTTTGGACTTTGGGATTATTAAAGATGCTATTGAAGATTACTGACACATAATCATCGCGGCATCATATACTGTACGAGATAAGACCCAATAGAACCTCAAATAAATCATGATTGTGTCCTTAAATGTTTGTTTTGATGTCTTATTGTGAGGTACACCGAATGAATGCGTCACCTTTTTGCAATTTTTTTTTCACTAGGTAAAACATTATTAAAAGAAGCATAAATCATGACAGAGTTCTAAAACACACATCGCTTACATCAGATTAGGATTATAATCCTGCAACAAAAATCATATTACCGCTCCCAGTAAAGCCACCCAGCATCTTATTAACTCACTATAGACAATTTATACTCGCTCTAAATGTAACGAAAGAGAGAAAGCCAGAGAACTTCTACAGCCACCCAACCAGCCGCATTAAAGCGCGGCCCGCGTCTGAGTCTGCCGGGCGGGCAGGCCGTGCATCATAATTCCAGCTTCCTTAGCGTCTGACAGCGAATTATTATCATGGATGGTTATTGTCACCGCGGCCTCTCAGGCAGGGTGCTTGACGCGCTGCGCCGGGATCGGCACTCTGTGACATTCAAAGTTAGAGTCTCCTTCACATAATGGAGCTGTCCCCTCACAACGCTAATGGGAACGATCTATTTAACCTGTGGCAGAAGCACACAGACGAGGAAGTTCCTAATGCAGGGCCGGTCCCGTGGGGGGGCCCGCTCGATGTTCTCTCTCCACCCCCCGGCTGCTGCCGGTCAGACCGCTTGATTCATTGACTGCTGCTTCACACTTGTACTCATTCACTGTTCAGTCTATAGAGACCGGCGGGGGGGGCAGTGGCTCTCTCAGCCATACAAGGACACAAGCTGGTATAGACACCCCTGGAAATCTAACAGCTGAGCAGGGGGAGATGACAGCGATGGAGGTGTGTGGGTCGCCTGATGGCTGATGAACCCCAAATACAACTGGAAGAACGGATGTTCGGCTTTTGACAAAATATAGCCTTGGACTAACATTTTTATTAGGTATTGCAAAATAAACACTTTTTGATTCAATATAATTCCGCAATATAATCAAAGAAGTTACCCTCAGTTCCAGGTAGGCATCCTCCAATGATATGAACAATTTTGCTGATTTAATGTAATTTTGTGATATAATCGAATAATGGACTCTGTTTTTGGAAGGCATCCCAGGATCAGGATTTGGGCTGTTAGCTGATTTGCATAATCCTTTTAGTGAATCAGGTGTTATAGTTGAATTCTTTTTATTTTCATTTCATTTTAAAGCTTTTGCAACTTTTATATCTTTATAGAAAGTAGAAAGGAGATAGAAAACCACAGGAAGAGCAAGAATGTGATGGCAATACGGCGCGGATTAGATTTGAACCTGCATCTTGTACGCTGAGTGAGCTGTTGTGCTCGCGTCAACGTGATAACTGCTAAGCCACGGGTTTGACCCACTCATTTTAGTAGGAACCCTAAACTGATAAAATCTTGAACTTGACAATTCTGAGATATAACTGAATAGTGTACCCTAAATTTCAGGTAGGCACTGTAAGCTTTAACAACTGACTAACAACAAAGTGCAAAATCTTGGACTACCATTATTACAAATGACGAAGAAACTAGCCTTAGCAAAGCCAAACGTTATATGGAAATTTCAACAGACTACAGTGGCTAAAAACTCAAGCACCTTTGGGATCATTTGAGGAGATTTTCCTCTACTGCTTTTTGGGTTTGAGAAACGTCAACAAAAGACATGATTATACCTTTCCTTCCTCTGACAGTAGCCTTATGAATCACTTATTCTGACTTCTACATTATAGAAAACATGTTGGTCTCACAGACACACACGTCTTCAGTAGACACAAACGTCCGGTCAGAAGATAACATGCGGTGCCCATTTTTTAGCAGATTACACACACTTATGTGTATTTCTCCTGCATAGTTTAAACATTTAATCTCGTCTAAACATTCTTTGCACTGTATGAATAGCATTACCTTTCTTGGATAATCAAACAGTTAATATATTAATCAAATCTAGTTATCTAGTAGCTTTCCTGTAGCTCAGTGGTTAGAGCATGGCGTTAACAACGCCAAGGTCATGGGTTCGATCCCAGGGATTGCACATACTCAATGTATAGTGATCAATGTGTAATATAATGCAATGTAAGTCGCTTTGGATAAAAGCGTCTGCTAAATGCCTAAATGTAAATGTAAGTTATTGTGATTTACTGACATAGTGGAGAAGACACGGGAATTATTAAAGAGAAAGACTTTACTGTACACCATGGCTCAATGCACTAACCAATAGACCAAGGCTCTGACCTCACAGTGGATCTTACAATTTTCCAACAGATTTACCATTTTAAAAAGAAAATTACAATAATCAAGTCTAATAAAAGATTATCATATGCATGTTTTGGGGATTCTTTATTTTGGATATTAAATAAAATATTTAATAGTAATAAAAATAGATTCCACGTGGCCAGCCCTGTCATTAGCATTATGTGTACTGGATATGACTCAGAGGTTACTGTTGATTAAAGAGTGAGGACCTTCAACAGATCTATAAAAACACAGCGCTGATCTCATCTTCACCCACAACCCATATTACGAAAACCACGAATGCTCGCGAGGGCCAGAAGACGTGTGCCGAGGTCCACATGAATCCAGCAGTTTATGATCACTCTCAGTTACACACGCGGTGTATTTTTATGCTTTATCACCTTGTCGAGTTATTCAATCAGTACAGAGGACAGATGTCACCCAAGTTTTGTTCCGTCAAAGTCATTCCGACATTCTCCTACCCGTTTTTGCACTGACACACTTAGTCTTATTATACTTCACAAACTTTCAAATGCAAAATGCAATGATTAAAAAAGGTTGACGATTTTCATCATCTCCCCTCCTAATATTCTAAAACACTTAAAGAACTCCGTAGAGAGGACTTGTGATCTCCAGGGAGGTTCAAGAGAAAAATGACTTGTTCTTCTCCAGGCGCTGTTATTTCTGGTCATTTCTAATTGGTTTTAACTAAAATCAAGCCGCCGTGGCCGGCTCCACAGGTTCCCACTGAACAATTCGCCATCTGACATCTCCGCAAATAGCAGATTTACATCCAAATTAGTTTTAGAGGACGTCGAAATTACATCGTCGTGGTGTCACTGCGAAAATGAGAACACGACCAGAAACCAATAGGAAGTTTGTTTTGGGCAAAACAACAGGAAATGGAAGAGCACAATAAATGTTTCTGATTTAATCCAGGGGAGGGTTTCAGACAAAAGTGTATGTTTTGGTTTAACATCGTTGAGAACGTCAAACTTTGAAGTCAATCAAACCCAACAGTTAAAAATGATCGGAGTTAAAAATAATGCTGTGCTAAAAAAATCACGAAATGAAAATATAAATAAGACTTCAACTTATCAACTATCAACAGCTATACAAGAGGAAATTAAATACTTTAATTTTATAATTTCAAAACCGTGATCGCTATTAAATATTGGTAGGGATTATTCAGTCATCTTATAACTTTGATAGGCTCCAAATTCGCTATTCTTCATACCCAAATCTACCCACAACGACAGAATTATATCCATGACTTCACCTTAAAGCAATGCACCCGCCTTATCATGTTCAGGAGTCTCCAGGTAAGTCCCTTATATTACCTAGCCGGTTGTGAATAATACATATCAGCAACGGGGATTGACGAAGACCCGGGAAGGGCGTAAGAACAGCAGGCATGGCTGGCAGGCAGATTGGAGCCTCTGACGGAATTTTAATTGTACCGCAGGGAGTCCGGACGATAAGCGCCATTGTTATTGCTAAAATGCAGCACAACAGCTCATTCAGCCGAGCGCTTAAACAAACGATGATTACGGGAAACCGGTCCCGCAACGCAGCGCAACCATTACGGGCCCAGGCGCGCGAGTCGTTAGTTGCGTTCATGTGAGAATACAGTAACCAGCTGATCATGGGGAAATAAGGATAATGCGTAGTTATACCTCAAAATGCTGACTCCACACTTGCTCTTGCAGATGCTGGCTTTTGAGGGTTAGTTGTTGGTCCACTGCTGCTGACTGAAGTTAAACTCATACCTGTTTGTGTCTGTAACACAGGTGCTCGGCCGGTGAATCTAAACTCATGAACAGAGTGGTAACGCGACTGTATTAGGACACGACCCGCCTGCCTACAAACAAGCAATACGGTTTTTGTTTTGTAACCCTGAAGTTTTACGGTTGTATTTCAACGTATGTAACGTTTAGTTTCATTTTTAAATACATAACGACTAAAATGTATTGCGGTCAATCTCCAAACATCTTTTTTTAACGAGAGCTAAATAATATAATAATGTTTTTATATTTCATTTGTTTGTTTTCAATATTTTGTTTTTAGTTTGTTTATGTTTAAATTCAAACATTTTGTTCACCTGAAACAGTAAGTAATTGAAAACAATGAAATTAATCTTAAATAAGTTTTGAAGACTGCAAAACTAACCACAAATTAAACACATTTATGTAGTTTTATTCTGTTAGTCAGTTTTAGGTTTCGATACATAGCATGTTATACATTACATTAAACAATCTGGTTCCCTTGGTTACACTGCATTAAGCAGACATAACTCGGCGGTCAGATGGGCCTGTTCTCTCCCACACTCCACTGTTACCATTCCTCAGTAATCTGTCTGTGATCCCCAGCTGAGCTCCACACAAAACCTGATTCCACCATCATAAACAAACTGAACCAGCGTTCAACAGACCACCCTGCAACATGCTTGACCGGGCCTTAGTGACACAGAACCTTCTACTGTACTCACCAGTTGAGCCATGTTCGTAAAAAACAAACAATGCTTTGTCTGTGCTAACCGGGTTGTGTATTTTTCTTTTCCTAATATTTCCCAAGATAAGAATTACACTCCATGTAGCGCTTACATAACACTCAGAAATGTTTACTTTACAGTGGGAAGCTAAATTTGCCCTCGGGTGAACGCCAGGACAGGGAGTGTACGGAAGAAAGCAAAATAATTTAATGAATTTATTTTTCTATTTATTTAACAAACCAAAGCCATCTCCTCAGGCAGAGATTGAACCCTCAGCTACAGAAATGAGAGAAAAAGTAATCTTTCAGTGTGTGTGTGTGTGTGTGTGTTTGTGGTCCTGGTATTTGCTACGCTATGTGTACTTGTAATACCAGTGGGGCGGGGTTAGTGTAGAGGGATAGAATATACAGTTTGTAAATATAAAAACAATTACGTCTATGGAATGTCCCTATAAAGCGTAAAACCCAACGTGTGTATACGTGTGTTTTTTGAGGGTTCGAGAGTGAGAATTATGCCGTTGTGGTTTGTGGCTCAGCTAAAGAATCTGAGTTTCATGTTTTCATGTCAGAATTAACACTTTTCAAGACTCTGTAAGGGTGACTTAACAAAACACCATAAATATGGAAGCATTATCATTATCATATCTAAGAGCCAAAATCTATTTCTGATCTCCATTCGCCAAGCATACGAGACATACAGCAGCTCACTGCACGCCAGCTTATGTGATCATGATGCTAGACGTAGTTGGAACAAAGCCAATCCATCTTTCTTTTTTAAAAAAAGAGCAAAATCTCCATTGTTATGCTGTGAGATAAACAGGGTGAGGATATGGATACATAAGGCCACAAAGAAAACTGTTTTTATTTTAAACAAGAAAGTTACTATGCAGCTCCTAAGCAGTTCTGAGTTTTCAATAGTGTGTTGCTATGTGGTTGCTAGGTGGTTCTATGAAATTCTGGTCCACCACTAACTATATCCCTCAATAACTCTATAGCCCTCAATAGCAATCTTTAATGTACTGAAATGTGTTTCAGCAGTAGCACCCACTGATGAAGTGGCAACGATGTTTGTCAGTACAAACTGTCCTTCTGTGCAAACCACAACAGAAAGTCACATGGTCTTTAACTGCATCCACAGACTGCATGAGCAGCCATTGGTTCCCAGGACTGCCTGTTAGGTACAGAGCCCGGCCTTTATGACTCATAACGAGAGCGTCGAGAAATTCCATCCCCGAGTTTCCCGGGTCTGCGCGTTAACTGTTGATTCATCTCAAAATGTCAGCGCGAGAAGCAAAAGGAAAACCGCAGAGAAGATGTATCAGCTTCCATTCTAAAGAACTCGCACATCCTGGCTTTTATCTCAGCAGCAACGGTGCGTGTGAACTCTGAGGCAGCTAACGTCGTCCTGAGAGCGCGGCTCGTCGTACTTTCCGAAGCCAGACCACATCTAAAAGACACGTGTCTACCGCGCCCCCACCGTCGCCCTTTTCTTTTAGACACCTTTGCGATGGTGAAGCAGAATTTTAAGTTAGTGGGTCGAGTGCAGATGCCTCCCCCTTTAATCCTTTTAAAATCCCTGTTTTAACATTTTGTCTGGAAATAGTGGGGAATTTAATAATTCAGGTTCTGATTTCACAGAAGCCATTCTGGTTCAGTTCCATCAATGATTCGTTGTCATTTTAAGGAAGTGTGATTTAATTAATCGTTATTATATAGTGCGCCATAAACTGTACTACATTTTGTATATTATAATGTTGTATATTTAAAACAAGTTATGCGGCTTTACCATTATGAGCTGGTTTGTTCTGGTAACACATTTTTAGTTTTGGTACCAAAAGTACAACTTTGGTTCTCGACTCTCAACCAGTACAGTGTTTCAAAGTGCATCGGTTGCACATGAAACCATTCCGGCTATCCCTCAGGGACATCTGCCGATATGGCAAGCCGTAATGCCGGTCTCAGCTCATTGAATTGAGAACACGTAATGGTGAAACCGGGAGAAAGACCAGAGGGTCCGTTCAGACCACATCCTGTACCGGCCAATAAAGCTAATTGCCCCGGCAAACCTCTCAGGTAATAAAACCCCCTATTAGCTGAATTACATGTCTGTCAATCCTCTAATTAATGTCACAGAATTACTGCATATCCCCTGGTCCAGCAGAGGGGAGGGAAATATCAGAGGATCTCTCAAGATGTTTGCGTGCGTGCGGGGAGGTGTAGTCTGGAGGAATGCTGCGGATACTGCACGCGGCCGCAGTCATGCCTGGCACTTAGTTCTGCATCGATCTTTCATGTTTTTCATAATTAAAAGCTGTGAGCGCGGCCAGCTCCCTTGCCTCTGTGCTGTGAAGATCAAAGGGTCTCTTGTTACAGAGGGAAGTCGATCAGAGCAGTGACTGTCCAGCCATCGGGGCTCAGCGTTAATGCTTCAATATCCTGCGATTATTTGCATGTATGTGATGTGGGGGGCCAATAAGGTTGATGGCGGACAGACAAGATACAAACTCGTATCGGTCCTCTGACAGAATATTGCATGATGGGAAATTTAAGATTTGTTGACAAAATATTTTTTACACTTTAAATATTTTATTTGGCATTAAATCACAGGCATGAAAACTACATTGTTGAGTGAAACGTGAGTGGTGCTTGGTTATACCAAAGTTGCCAGGGTGTTGCTATGCGGTTGCTAAGGTATGAATAAATGTTACTATAGTTACCATCGTAAGTCTGTTTTTTTGTTCTCCAAACGTTACATAACTTTTTTTGTTTTTTTTTAATGGAAACATTAGGGAAATACTCTTACAAGCTAAAATCGTTAGCGGGTGTGTCTGCAGCATAAATGTGCGGGACCATAATTTACACACCGATGTTCAGCTCAGGCTTTTGTTTGAATCGCAGGCCTCGGAATCACCACTAATAAAAAATAACAATACATATTCAGAAATATATTTCCCAATATATGCAAATTTATCTTGTGGAACTACATTATTACCCATCAACACTCACGCCGCCCCCTTCGCCCCAAGAGAACAGTGAGGTTGAGGAAATACAAGGGCACTAAAATATAACGAGTCTCGCAATCAGTGAAATGGGGCCATTTATTTATTAATTTGTCCCATTGACTCTGAAGTAACGTAAGCCTTTGGGGCTTTCTGTCTGAATGGATTGGCTGCGTTAAACTTGCCTTCCCTCGCGATGAGAAAACAAATCTATTTTCACCTCAGGAAATAAAGCCTTGCCATCAGAGCACAACCCAAATTTGTTACTTATGACAAGTATTTACTCTAAGTCTAGACTAAGTCGAAAGACTTAAACTAGACTGTCGTGGAGAGATACAGTATGAAAGGCGGGCCTTGATCGGACGGGGCCAGCGTGAATTGTTTTGGTTAATACTGAGCATGCTAACTAGAAATGCTAGCATGCTTTATTCAAAGTGTTAGAGACCTAACAAATGCTTGATAGAATGGGTTATTTGCAAATGCTGTCTATATAGTTTTAGCGCCCATTGTTACAATGCAGAGCAATTAAAATAAATAAATCATGTGCTAAACACAATTTGCACAATTCCCGGTATTGTGGGTTTGGTTTAAGGGCTGTTCTAGGCTGTGGAGGATGCACCAGACTGCCATGATCTGGCACACTTTACTAAGATTGTAGAGCATCGCTTCACCAATGTGACACTTCCAAATGAGCTTCTCTGTACTGTGACTCTGAAAGTATGGCAGGTTACAGAGCAGTTCTCCATTGTTTGATCATTTGCTGGAATACAGTTTGATAAACACCTGTGTTAATAAAGATTCATTTACGGTTGCATTCAGAAATCTGATTGGCTGTGTTTGACTGAAAGCATCCAATGACTGAAAAGCATTTTCTAGCAGTAAATCATTCAGCTGACTGCCTGCATTTAATGCAACACTGTCACATCATTGCACAGCAGCGAGTTGACAAATTCTGGCTAAATTACTTTTTTTGTTCGACAGGACTGTAGATACTGAAGCTTATTTGAACGTCTTTGAAACGATGTCTTTGAATTCCGTTTACTTTTGCTTATTTTGCAATAAAAAATAAACGCAACAGCGTTTTCAGGAAGCGTTATTGTGACATCATGACAACACATTCAATGGCTTGAATCGATGTCTAAAAGGACCTTCGGCTTCTATACAAGCAATTACGGGCACGCGAAAGCACGCGCGCTTTGAAAGGCGACGCGCAGCAACGCAACATAAATGCTTACAATGAAGTTTTCAAGTGTGTGCTGACCCCCGGCCCACAACAAAACCAAAGGTTAACCGCAGGACACAGCCGAAGAACGGTCCATACATCTCCCGCAACACGTACGGCAAGTAGCTTTGCAGTCCAGTAATTATTAATGACAAAAGTCTATAAGCATTCCATTAGCTGCAAGCAGCTGTCATAAACATCTTAATTAATTTACAAAGCAAGCGGCTGGGGAATTACGATGATGTGAAAATCTGCTTCCCTCTGCCGCTCCATAGCACTGGAACAGATCGGGCTTTTAAATTTTTAAACACGTCTTTCATGTTCTCCAGAGCACAAAAAAGCCTTTGAACACTCGGCTTGTTAGTAGTCGCACCTAGCAGGGCCCTGCTACCGTTTGGGTCGTCCCGCGGTCCTTTTCTCTGCGAGCCGGCGACGAGCCTTTCGGGTCGAGGCTTAATGTGGAATTTCTCTTGATTCCTTTCTGTCTTTCTTTGGCCTTTTTGAACTTGGCGTCGGACGCCTTTTCTAGTAAATTATTTCCGAAGCTTAATCCGTCCAATCCATTGTGCTTTCAATTACCACATCCTCACATCAGTTACATCATACACACATTATACAAGATTATTTTTGAAGCCGTTTCCTGAAGAGATTTGATTTAGTTTAGTTATTTATTTATTTTAAGGGTCTGGATAACAGTGTATAATGTTGATAGGGAATGTTTATGATTTTGTTTTTATATAAATTATTAGTATTAAAGCATGGTTACGTTACTGTGTTGTACGTGTATTATTTACTGCACTGTACTGAACCACAAATCCATGCCAATTCTGTTAATAAAGTTAGTATGTTTGTTTCTATTCATTCATATTTTATGCTCTTTGTGTATATATTGTGTTCAGCTATACTTTCATTTATATATATATATATATATGTATATATATATATATATATATATATATATATACATACACACACACACTTCATTTCTTATATTGTAACCCTTTCAATGACAAAGTACTAAAAAAATCATCCTTTGAAAACAACAGCGATTACAGATACGATTGCATAAGAACACTGGATAATACTGCAAAAGAGAGAGAGAGAGAGAGAGACAGAGAGACAGACAGAGAGAGGCTGTGTGGCCCCCAGGGGACAGGGACCGAGGAGGGACAACCTGACTGTTATGTCCTAGAGAGTTGTGCATGTAGAACATGGATCTTCTCTGGCCTGTCCCAGATTATCATATCTTTGAAGAAGCTATGAGGAGTCCTATAGCAATGTTTCTAACTAGACCCAGATTTTACATTGAACGTGTGGGGACCAAACGCAGTATCAAAATTAATTATTGTACACAAGCAAAAATGCCCTGAAAACCATACATGAAATTTGGCTTCCAAATGTGCCTTTAATTTCAATGGTTTTATTCCCAGTGGGCAATCATTTTTCACACAGAACACACTGTTGTCAGCACAAATGACATTCCTGTTGCAAATTGATCAGGAACAATTCTAGTTAAACAAAACAGACCTTCAGAATTGCCACCAGAAATTTAAGCTTCTCCAACGTGCTAAATCTTAATACAGTAAGCCCTGCACACACAGGAAATGCGTTATCATTGGTTTAACTGGAAGCTAGCAATGACTGTTAGTGTAATGTAGCTGCTAGCACTAGCATCTCATTGGCTAAGACTCTCTCTACCCCCGCGTATTTGTGCAACCCACTCAGTGTGACTGTTCAGTCAATTCCCATTACAATACATTCATCCGATCCTTCCTCACTTTGCAAGTCTTTATTGCCTGCCAAAGGTCTTAACGTATCAAACAGAACGGCTTTCTCTGGGGTTGACTGATTCAAAATTACAATCAAATGAATTAAATGATAAGCTGCTTGTTTTAAGTACATTACAATTTACAATATTTGCGGAGAAGCATCCTGAGATGAATACAATAATTACAGTACGTTTTACTGAAAACTAAATTACTGAATAGTTTTGTTAGAAGCTGTGCTAAGTTAAAAATACTAAAATGCGTTTTGAGACCCGTGCAAGTCAAAGGGTATAATTAAATGTTAAGTGTTATTTTTATAAAATAAAATAAAAACAAAAATAAAAAGCAAAATAAAGGGGAAACAAAATAAAAAGCATACAGAATGAAAAAACAGGCCTCTGTACGTAAACTCAAGCAGAAAGGTCACCTCCCCTCCAGCCCAGTAGCCTCACGCACGTAATTATAAGATTATTGTGTGGCATCAAATTGTGTGGAATCTCCCCCCCTCTGTGACCAAGATGGTATATCCCACTCCACTGTATGTGGTGGTGGGGAGGGGCGTTTTTCTTCCTTTTTGGGGGGAAAGCTTGTCAAAACGGATCAACATTGCTGACATGGCACAGTAACACACTGACCCACAATCGCGGGAGAAGGATGCGCGCGTTACCGCGAGAGGAAAAAATAAATAAATTAATAAGAGCAACGCAGGAAAGCTATCGATTTATGTAAGAGTGCGAGTAATCGCCACACTGGTCGAGTGGTGTAGGGGCTCTTTAATTATTTCTCAGGAGCCAGACAAAATCAGCGTGCCGTGAAGAGACAGCATCGATTTCCCTTCAGCCAAAGCAACATACTCACTCTGTGGCGCCCGGCAGTAAAGTGCTAGAGAGGAGATGAAAATGTGTTTGTCTTTTAAGGGAGCTTTAAAAGAAGGCGCCACCTGACCAAACAGGAAATCACGATGGGAATGAAGTCAAGAGCCAAGTCATGCCAGTCAGGGAGGCTGGAATTGGTATGAGAAATACATCGAATCCGCTGGTCTGTGCACAATGACTGAGTAGAAATGTACTGGAGCCAGTGCAAACACTGGCAAACGTTTGCTAACATTCTCTACACGTTCTCTTTAAACTGTTCTATATATAATGTTATTCTTAAGTAATTTGTGGAACATTTTAAAAACGTTATCGAATTAAAAAAAATGTTTGAATAACATTCTCATAACGAAGCAATATGTTAGTACAATGTCTAAAAACAAGACATTTTAAACGTTCCTGTTACAACTTTCAAAACTTTCAAAGTGTTACAGAAACATTCTTACAATCTAAAATTGTTAGCTGGGGCGGTGGTTGATATGCATTCTTCTGACACGTTGAACTGTGCTGCTTGTGTGGGAAATGTAGGTTTGAGTCTGGCACAGAAAATGAAAATACTATATTTATTCAGCCTCGTCTTGTTTCAAAACTACGTGACTTTTGTTTTTTTCCATAAAACATGGAAAGCAGAATGTTAGTGACTGACAGCCCCAACAGCCTCAGCAATACTTAAAACTTCTCCTCGCGAGGTTGAAAGAAAGTTATACGGGTTTGGAACAACACGAGGGCGAGTAAACGACAACACAACTGTCACGGAAAAAAATCCACCAGTCCTGGTTGCATGTCAATAAATGATGATTTTATTTTTTAGGATTTTGTAATAAAATGTCAACAGCTGTTTTTTATTAGTTACTCGCTACTAATAAAAAAACAGCAAGTGTAAGGTGCTTGTATTGTAAAAAGTGGAAACTCTGACCTTCGTGGTGCTTCATCTTTACAGTAAAGACCAAACCGAAGAATCAACGTTTGTGGCTAACACATTAACTTCTGATTGATCTTTGAAGGAGAAGCTGCAGATGCTCTTGTGGTTTACTGTTGGCTGAGGTGGTTCGCATGTTCTTGCAAACCACCCTGGCCTTGTGGTGCTAAAATTAACTCTGCGTATGTATTTCCTGTGCGCAAAACAGACAACAAACAAACAGAGCAAAACCCCTGTCATCTGGATGGAAAATGGTGTCTGAGAACGCGTGGGCACTTTCATTAACACATTAAACGGCCTTGAAAGGACTTTCTGTAAAAAGAGCATGAGAAAAAGATGACACTAGCCGTCTCTCCATAAGCTTCGCCTGAGGTGAGAGATGGAGGGCTTGCAGCTGTCAGTTGCCTGCATTAACATAGCATCACATACGCGTGCACAAGACCGTGAACCAAGCATAAACTCATTCACCCCAAAGAGCGCTGCAACGATGCATGCATGCATGCGCTTCTTATGTCTAGCCAGACGTGTGGTAAACCCTGTTAAAAATGCATTGTTACGAAAAGAGGGACTCAGTTGAAAGCTACACTAATGTGAATGCATCTTAGTCTGCTCTGTCAGCACCACTCTTGCGCTTCCATAATTCATGAGCGGGGTGTGCGGTGGGGTGGGCGGAGCAAACTCATGGGGGCGGGATGAGTGAGCTAACCTATCAGCTTAGGCCGTGTAGACTGAAAAGTGCTTCTGCATCGAGTGCTCCCAATTACAAAGGGTTCAGAAGGGCACAAAAAGCGTACAACTTTTTAGAGAATTTTTCTATACTATGAATTTTTCGATACTACGCATTTTACTTTTTTTACGTTTAATTGTGCTGTAAGACAGCTTAATTACACTGTTTTTCTTTTATAAGAGATTGCTTTGCTCTGTTTGTTTGTTGACTTTAGTCATCTCCTTTACCATCATCACTAACCATCACTAACCAACTAATCCACCACATCTCATTTACCTCATTTTATTACAGAATACAGAATACTGTAATACAGAAATATGACAGAATTTATAAGCGTGTGTCACGTTTGTGTAAGGCTTTTTTTTGGTGAATGCCTGCTGATAAACCAGCCTAGTTAAACCAGAGGTACTTAAAACCAACTAGCTGACTCGTCTGTTATGAAAACATTTCGGTTTATACATCCCTAACCAGGGTAGTGCAGAAATACAGGCAGAGAATTCTCACTGCCTGAAAGTTGTACCGCTCTGAGACGGGTGGCATGGTTACTTATTCATCAGCTACACTGAACTTAAGTCCTGCTGTGCTACAGTCACGCTGTACCTGAACTACAGAGACTTTCACTGCCATGCTTTGATAAACCTGCATATTACCAGCGCTCTTAACAAAGGTAAACTCGACAGAAGCAGATCTAACGTTCGGTGATAAACAGCTTGCGCAGCGAGCTTATCTGGGGTGGGTGTGTTTTTAATCTAGTTATTAATGCCGTAAATTAGCTCGCATAATTGAATGTTCATATAACATCACATCCCTCCCAAAAGAATTATTATTGGACTGCTTATAATAATATCTTATTTCCCTGAAGAATATTATTGGACTTGAGAATAATTCCGTCACTCTGCTAATTCTGGAGACAAAAGGGTGGAGTGCGTCTTTGATACGCTCGGTAATACAAGCAATAGTCACTCGATATGAGCCGAACAGCGAGCGGTTTTCCAATTGTTTTCATTAATTCAGCTAAATCGGCATACGACTTGCCAAACAAAACAGCACCGCTACGGTGCACGGGTAAAAATGCAGGCCCACATCAAAAAAAGTGTCTGGAAGGGAAATTTTGTAAGGTGCGCTGCATAAAATAGCCCGGACACTTTTGTGGCCTGTTCTGACATCTCACAGCTGGGGTGTCAGAACACAGTAAAACCACACTGAAGGTATCAAAATGTTTTCCCTCTAAAGCGAGAAGAAACAAGCCCGCAGAGACTGTGAAATGGGCAGCAATTCTCCAGAGTGCTTTCCTCATCGGACTGCTGTCTGCGTTCGGAGAGCATGAAACGCTTTCCATGTGGACGCAAAGACAACAGTCTGTCATTACACGTCTTTAAGAAGGAGTTTTGGTAGACAGAAAGCTTTCGCGCGGTTGTTAGAACAGAGAAAGGTTTTATTCAGTTTGCGTTTTGTCATTTATTTCATCATGCAGAAAATATTTAAGGATGCACGGTCATTACCAGACTCTCCTGTCATTCCACAACTACATCACGCGTAAACTCGCATTCACTGCCTCCACCAGCTCGGTGACGACAGACATTTGGGTTTCCTAAAGACACTTCATTTAGGATAATGAAATAAAGTGAAGGAAAAGCAGGAGGAGGGAAAAAGAGGAATAGGTGGAAGTAAAAAATAAATAGAGGACATGAAATGGTGTATATGCCAAACCAGGTCTGATTAATTTATTCTCTCCGAATGCTGGCGCTGACTCGAAATGCATTTTGAAGTTGAGATGCAAAAATGTAATCCGAGACAAAAGTGATTAATTTCACAACCGACGAAGACACAGAAAAGCAATCTCGAACATGGGAGCATGATTATTTCATGAATTCTTAAAAAAACATAACAGAAAATAAAATTTCAAAGAAAACGGCGCTGAAAAAAATCTGCTTCGTTTTTCAACCTTCTCTCCTCAGTCTTTGGAAAAGAGAAATTTATTTCTGCCTTCATCTTTAAATTGGATGCAATTTATTGCCTCTCTAAAGCTCGTTTTTCACCGTCTGTGGCAGCCAATGCGTATCTGCCTCCTCAGTGTGGCCTCGGGTGCTAATATGCAGAAAGTGGCCGCCGGGAGACGTGACTCGCTGACGAGGAGGGGAGGAAAGTTGGGGGACACGGCCCAAAATCAATCCATGATCAGATAGAGAGAGAGAAATATGAGTGTGTTTACGCATAGAAATATGGGCGCCATTAGCAGCCCTGTATGTTAGCGGGGCAGAGGAATTGTTAGGGGAGAGCTGAGTAAGAAGTGTCAGTGGGGTAAGATGTGTCGCTCCCTTGATTTAGGAAACTGCATAACTAATTCTTTAGTTAAGTAAAAATAATAAAAATTTCTTCTGTGGGGTAAGTTGTGCCAGCAGCTTAAAAAATTGTGTTAAGAGCTTTGCTTTTAAATACATCAGATACCTTTAAAAAAACAGAAGCTTACAAAAACCTACAAAACATAAACGGTTTCATTGCATTTAGGTATTGTAATTGTGTATAACCGAGCTTGTTTTATTGGCCGTGTATAGATGGACTGACTTCATCTAGATGGCATTAAATGCATGCAGAGCTGGGATAAATGAACAGGTCATAGTTACACCTTGCGCATGTTGAGCAGCTGGTGTCAGCCATGCCTGTGTGCCTCTGCCTTACAGGAAACGCAGCATGAAGCAAACAGGAAACACACAGACAACCTTTTCTTTTAAACAGTTGAGGGATGTCGCATGTGTCAGCCACCGCGCGACCGTGCGAGTCTGAGCTGAACAGCAGTATTAATCCTGTTAGGCTCACATACTGTATACATTATAGACATTTAGCATTCGTTCCTATCAGAACGACTGTCGCGGCTGCTTTGCTTCACGCGTGAGACTGATTTAGGAAGTCAAATCCGAAAGTCAGTTGTAGACTTTCAAACTAGAGACACTTGTTCAGTTAAAAGAATCAAAATTCATGTCTTTCAGAACCGACATTATTATTCTTCTCCCACTGAACACAGATGAGACTTTTTAGCAGAATGTTCAATGTTTTTATCATACAATGGATATGAATGCAAACTGCTGATTTTCAAGGCGAGATTTATTGCGACTTTACCTTTAGAATGTTTTGTCTATACAATTCTATCATGTGGCTTTAAATGACTTGGAATATAGTGGCTTCTATGGTGTTTTTGTACTTCTTATAATGATTGACCCTGATCTCCATCCACTTTAATTGTAGGAGAAGCAGAACCATGGACACTCTACAATTTCTCCTTTGGTGTTTCAAAGAAGAAACTCACTAAGTCACTCAGCTTTGGAAGGAGATGAGGCTGACTAAATGATGAAGACAGAATTTGTATTTTTGGGTGGATTACACCTTCAGTTTGCCTCGGTGGCCTTTTAGTGTCAGTCAGCGTATATATTAAGCACAGGAAATGACATTACGTGCGCTTACAAAGCGCAGCGCTGTGGTTTTGACATGTCTATCTCGCTCGCCCTCACACTTTCACTCTCTCTCAAACACACTCCTACTCACACACACTTTTCTTCAGTTAGCTCAAGGTGCATTCCGTCCAGCGACCTTGCTGTGGAACGCCTACACCAGCCAATGAATAAGTATCACATTTCCTTCACTGACAGCTGACACAGTCGGACCCAGGTGATATACTAGACATGACAGGTGATTCTAATTAAACGTTGAGGCTGAGGATATAAAATGGCAGGTAGGGAACAAACCCTGTCCGGCCAACCGGCACGCACGAGTCCTAATCTGATGAGCTGAGCTGTCAGGCACCGCTCGTCGGTTCCATCAAACCCAAGCGTGGCTCTCCGGGGAAAGTGACAGTTTTCCGCCCGAGGGGGAAACGGAACTTGACGAACCCCTGCCCATCGCAAACAATAAACACAAAGCAAAAAAAAAGTGAGAGCCGGCGTAATGCGAAAGCAAACCGAGCTTCTGGGCTTTGCGAATTTGTCAAACTGTTGTTCTGCTGAATGAAGTACAAATGAAGTGGTGCCACTGTGTCCCCGGGCTCAGGTAATACCTGTCAGACTTCCACTTGTTTTAAGCAGAGCCAGAGACTGGAGACACCCCGCAACTGAACTCACCTGGAGCCAGGGTTGACAAAAACGCACACATTTAGCTTCTTTCCTGTTTGCCGTGACACTGTTGTTTCTCCATCTCCCTGCCTCAGCAGAGACGGGGGACGTGTGGAAGGGTTTTCGTGCCTCTTCTACAGAAACACAATGAGAAATGGAAGGAAAGGAGACAGACAGCGGTTTTCAGAGACCCTATAGAGAGACTCATGGAGTCGCGTTGTGACACGGGACTGCACTTCAGAAGAGTGTTCTGAGAGTGCCAAAGCCTTCGGGGACGGTCTGAGGTAACTCGCACACAATGTCTGCGATTACTTTTTCTCTTCCCTCCTGGAGTGAAGGCTCACCAGCTGACAGCCCATCATCATCAGGGTTGCCAGTGTCACCAGGCGGAGAGTTGCCAGTTGGCGCTTTTCGGTAAGTGAGGGTTTCTCAGGAGCTCGCCAGGAAATCTGGATTTGATAATGCAACTTCACACTCCACCACCTTCCCTATTTTCCTCCAACCAGATACGAGCTAACTCAATACATCAGACTTTTTGGCATTGACGCTTTTTTACACTGCGGCGGTCGGCGCCAATACCTGGCACCCGCGGCTGACTGACTCGTTTCAAACAGCGGCTAATGAGGGATGTGATGCCTGCTTGCGAGAAGCACTTGTTCTTACAAGATCAGGGTGTAACTGAATTCGTTCGTCATTGAAGAGGCTCTTCTAAAGATGCGCATGAGGGGAGGGAAGATTATTTTATTATACGCTTTTGCTTTAAAGCAAAATATAGCTATTCGTTTTGCTTTAATGCTACTGTTATTGAGCCGGTTACTATACATTAGCTGTTCCATAAAGGCTACACTGTACAATCACGAGCTTGTTCAGATGTCGCCCTCAGACCTCCGTGTGGGGCGCTTATGTGCGCCACTGTTAACCTTAAAATGACTCTCCCAAAAATGAAACTCCCCACATACCCGTAGACTTCACAGACATACACAAACGAAGGCCACAAGTCCGCGTCAAGTGTGCCGTGTGAAATAGGGCCCTTGTTGTGAAGGCTGAGGAGATCAGAGAGGTTTGGCCCGAACGGAGGCAAAGATCTCCTGCAGGTTCTTTTTTTCAACTGCTTGCTGTAGTCTACTGAGAAGATGAAAGATTAGAGCCGAGCTTCTCCCTCTCGTGACAACCCAACTGGCTGAGCTTCAGCTCTGACTGAATATGAGAAGTAAAGATGATTTAGCGGAGCAGCCAGGTAAAGATATTTTTCTGCTTCTTCAAAACCAAGCAGCTCTGAAGAGTACATCATGATTAATCACACAATATCAGCTCACACCCACTGCTTGAAGGTAAGAGCTTACAGCCGACGCTAAATATTGACAGCAGAGTTTTTTTTGACAGCTTTTTATAAACACCCGAAGGTGTTAAAAAAGAACCATATCAGAGTGTTTAGTGATATTGCATCAGGCTGATCTGAGGTCAGTTTTGCAGTTTCTTTTATAAAGGTTGAGGCTGGTAAATGTTTAATGGACTGCTGAACTGTTCACAGTGAGCTTTGCCAGCATTCCCAGAAAGAACCACTAACAGTTTCCTGTACCGTCTGACCCTGAAGCCGGAATGTAGGATGAAAAGAATAGATATGCAGATATCTTTGTTGCATTTTCCTTCTTTGTCTTACTGGTTTATATTTTTAAAGCTAAATCTATTTCCGAATGTTTATATAGCCTTCATGTGGTTCATGTTATGTATAAAAAGGTGCTGTGGTTAAAAGCAAGAGTTCTGTCGTACTGAATATCAGCACTGCTGTGATTTATCCACGCAGCTATTCAGAGCAACAGTAGTTGCCGGTATACCGCAGATCTACTGTAAATACACAAGAAAATGAACAGTATTATTATATACATTATATATTATTATAACTACATCAAACTCTTACTTCATTCTAAATGGTCTGAGATGTGTCAATAGAGAGTTTTAGCCTCTAATAAACAAGCAAAATATTAATATATTTTATATTCAAAATATTAATATCAACACAAGTATTATTCTCTGTGAGTCTGAAGTGTGCACTTGTCTCTCTCTCTCTTCTCCTCTGTCCACTCCTGCGTCCCTCTGTTTGGCTCTATTTACAAAGCTGCTGATGTGGTTATAGAAGATGCTGATTACAGTTACATAACGGCATCAAATTAATTTACCGCCCGCAACACGACGGTAGCGAGAAATCACTCTCACTCTTTCTCTCCTGCGTCCAATAATTCTCGTCTGAAGCCCCTCCCCCATGCAGCAGGCACATATTCAGCCCCCATCTCGGCCCCTGCAGTCCATTAAAGTCACATCTAGGGGATTAAGACAAACTGGGTCAGTGGAGCACGGCTGTAGAAAAAAACCAGAGGCAAACAAACCACGTCCAAACATCACCGCCAAACGTGTGAGGTGGGGAGGCGGGCCGTGCCGGGATCTGAGGCAGAGAGAGGCAGGGGATTGTGTTTGACTCGGGAGAAGGTGCGCTCATGCATGGATGCGGGGATGGATGAGGGGTGTGGAAGATCTGGCCTCAACTATCTGGAGGCCCCTGAAGGACGGGCCACAGGAAGTGAAGTCGGCATGCTGGCCAGGTATCTCTCCATCACACAGTCTCTCTGTTTTGGCCCTTTTTCTTCCTCCCCAAAATGTAAAGACAGTCTCCTCATGATGAAACCGTCTGGCTGCCATAGTGTGGAGGAAACGTGTGCCAACTTTATGCACACACACACACACACACACAGCCTATTGTTTTGGGAGCAATGCACAGCCCCAGTGAGAAAATCCAGTCTCTCTAAGTCTCACTCAGTCATGTTTGTCTAACAGCTCTGATGTCCTGGTGACAAAGTTTGCATGGGAACCTCCCACAGTCATTCCTCTGACACACTGAGGTGTAATACACACAACACTGGAGCGTATCTTCCTGATCTTTCAAGCTCTAATCTGATTGGCTGACTTTATGCTACGTCTGGGAGAAAAAGGCTTTTTATCAGCCTGGGTAGATGGACCAGATCTCAGATATTACGCTTTGTTTTCTTAATGATGTCTCTCTATGCACATTTTCTACTATTTCTGTGGAACGCCGAAGAATGTGTTTATAATCCAACTCATGACAAATCTTCCCCTGAAATAACTGAAAAAAACTCTGATTGGACACTTTACATGTCAGTCAAATACTCTCTTCCTGTCTACGTGGGCGGTCCTTAGTCAGAGTAAGCTGCAGTGTGGACCAGACCTTTCACCGTTTAGTCAATGGTCCCACATCGACAATGCCTCTGACCGTGCTGATGTCAACATAACTGACTTCCCAACTCCCCACTGCAAAAAAATAGAAAGGGTAGAGTCCAGCAGAAAACAAAGGCAGAGGGCTCTATATTAGACTAAAGTTCGCCAGCACCTGAGGCCCAGCGCGGACGCGTACTGTCCGTTTGAAATGAGTTCCCTTCAAAAGCTCTAAATCATGAGATTTGTTCATATTGACTCGGCTACACTGTCCTAAAGTGCTTTTTAAATGACACTAGAGGGAATATCTTGGTGCCAGCTACACATAAAAATATATGAGATCTAAATGGAGACCATAAACCGCAGTCTGAAACAGCACTTTATGCTCAATAAATAAGATTCATGGAACGACACGGAGATGGTCATTATCCGGCAATACTCCCAAAGCACAGCTTGAAATGAGCTGAGGGGGATTTGGCTGTTGTGATTGGGCGTGATGAGGCCGGAGTGTGTGTGTGTCAGTGTGTGTGTAACACGCGTACAGTGCAGCACTGTGTGGCGATCCATGAGTCAGATCAACCAATCAGTGTGCGTGTAGGTAGTGGACCAATAACATGATGGCTAACATTTATTTTTTTGGAGTTTAAGTTTATTTACACAAATAGTTTGGAAGAAGCCTGTTTTTGTATGCGCCAACACTCTGCCATTTCGATAAAGTTTTCGACAATTTTGAATCACTTTTTACACGTCACTTATGGGAACAGTTTACTTAAAAATGTTAAAAATGAAAATGTTGACATTCATAACAGAACTGCAATATTTGGTTAAAATATCCCTTTAAATTGTCATGTGTTACACATGTATATAACAGAACAAAATTATTTACACTTGTGTAATATTACAATTAAATACTAAAATTCAGTGTAGTTTCTCAATTAATATATATGACTAAAATCTGCATGCATTTAAATAACACATGAATTAGCCGAATGCATTTCTGTAATATTACACACGCATCAAGTTGCAGAAATGTGTAAATATGACACAGTTTACGTGTCCCGCACGACAAAAGAAACACAAGCGGTATGTTTACCGTATCCTGCAGGTTACACAGGCTGTGACTCAAGCTTTTTCTGAACGTCTGAAGGCTTAGCTCTGTTTGGTCTGTTTCTCCCCCATGACCACCGCCAGCCTGCGAGCAGAAGATCTAACATTCCCTGACAGCAGATATTCCGAACGCTTCCCGGTGAAACCCTTCCCTTTCAACACTCATATCCTGCTGGATCCTTCCCATCTCCCCAATCAAAACCAACTGCAACTGTTCCAGCAACTCCTAATTAATGTGTATTAATGTTAAACAGGCTAAAACTCGGTTGATGAGGCTCGACGCTTCTTCAGACTCATTTAATCTCCCTTTTCTTCCTTCATTCTCACTTGCGTAATATTTCTCTAGGAATAAATAAACCAGTGATCTAGAGCAGCATATTTAAGGACATTTATGTTTATTATTGTAGGGTAACGGATTTTCCGTCCCGTGTCCGATGTGGAAATCTCGACCCTGAACCGAATCCAGTACGGAACCACTGATCCAAAGGAGCTCCGCAAAACAACAGACGACTTTTTTAGTAAGAAAAAAACAAAGTTTATGATCTAGTGATAAACATGCTTGCATGTACTCTCCCATGAATATTACATGCCTCTGATACTCACGCTTGGGGACTCTAATCGATAAACACTTCAAGGAAAGCATTTTTTATTGAGGATGTAATCTTTCTGGAAAGAAAGGGCCGAGGCATGGAGCCATCAGGCAAACGGAGAGGTTTCACAAGCCCTATCTGTGCTTCAGAAAGTGATGAATGCTATAATTTACAGATGGATGGTTGCAAAGCAACATGCAGCACACAAACACATGTGAGAGTGAGTGTGTTTGTGTGTTTATGTGTGTGTGAGAAAGAGAGAGCGAGAGAGAGACCAGATGCTCAGTCCATGAAATGGCATCCATTAACTAATCAGCTACAGTTTATGTAATTGTTGAACATCTTTCAAAGCAAATTGTGTACATGGGTTTCAGCTAAATAAAAGCAAACATTCTCCTGCTCTCTGCCTCTCATTTTATGTTCATTATCATTATATCATCAGCTGGCAGTCGTTACCCTGCCACCCTGTACAGCGGGACAAACAGAAAAAAGAGAAACAGAGTCGTACCCTTAATCATTGGCTTTCAAGACCTTATTAACATCAGATCTGACACTGTCTAAAACATTCATAACCACTGGATGCTTTCATTTACTCACAACTGAAAGACACAGCACTGATTTAGACTGATGTATTTCTCTAATCTCTATTCTGAAGCAAATTCAAGTGGCCATGATGCTACAGAATTGTGGGTGGTTGCCAGGGTGTTGCTATGTGGTCTGTGGAGTCTTTTGAATTTGGGCAGGATCGTAATGATAGGGTGTTGTGGGTGGTTGCCAAGGTGTTGCTATGTGGTCTGTGGAGTCTTTTGGATTAAGCCAGGATCATAATGATAGGGTGTTGTGGGTGGTTGCCAGGGTGTTGCTATGTGGTGTGTGGAGTCTTTTGGATTAAGGCAGGATCGTAATGATAGGGTGTTGTGGGTGGTTGCCAGGGTGTTGCTATGTGGTCTGTGGAGTCTTTTGGATTAAGGCAGGATCGTAATGATAGGGTGTTGTGAGTGGTTGCCAGGGTGTTACTATGTGGTTGCTAGTATGTGGAAAGCGACATATCTGTCAGTTATGATAACCCATACCTGAAATGTGTTCACACCACTGAGTGAACACACACACTGCGCTCTGGCTTAAGGTAGGGTCATGATGATTGGGTGTTGTGGGTTGTTGCCAGGGTGTTGCTATGTGGTTGCTAGGGTGTTGATAAATAAATAAAGCTCTAGTGATGCAGTTTACATCACTTCTGCCCAGAATTTGTTATAAGCTGAAGCAGACTGGTGAAACCAATTCGATCTGTTCCACAATGAGTCACTGATTCCCACAGACCAGCAATTATATCTATAACAGAAACGATTGGCAGTAATGAAATAAAAGTCTTTTTAAAGTAAATTTATTCAGACACTGACCTTGAATAACAGAGATGTAATCTATCCTACGAAGGCCAAACTACTGTGTAATATTGCAAGCAGAAATAAGCGTACATAATTTATAAAGTTCGAACAACAAAAGGTAGTGGAAAAAGGACTTACAACTGAGCTTCACAACAAAAACAGTGGAATGAAGAATCAGACCTTATGAATACTGAGTGATTCATGATGTTACAATCTGAGGGGCTGATGTCTGAGTGGTCTAATAAACTGCCTGGAGATTATTGGAGGTGAAGGGCCCACCGTCGAAAAAACGGTGTTTTCGTTCAAAGTGTTTAACCGTAAGATACACTACACAGTTTAAAGCAAATCTGTTGCGCTGGAGGTGTGTTTGGCCAACGTCACAAACTTAATCTCTGATTTACAATAAACTTCATGACTTGTGTCCACTGTTTCTGCAAGACTATTTTTGTAAACATTTTGTTGAAGGGTGTTTTTCACGTTATCTTAAATTGATTTGAGTGGCACGTACGATATAATTGTGGAGCGCGACGGTTTTTTTCGTTACACAGTGAAGCGTCCTTCATGTGATTCAGTCATTCTTAGAATAAGTCAAGCGCAGTGTTTTCTCAGAAACGCTTTGATTCTAAAAATCGGTGCGTAATTACCTAAATTCCGGGGTCTGTGTGCGGTTAGTCATTTCATTACGCGATTACTGTGGTTACAATGAATTCTTGTGTGGAAGAATCGAAAACACAAGGGGTTACAAGAGGGATCTTTCTTCAAATCAATTTAACATGACGAAAGATCTTCAGCCTCTGGAAAATGTCATTAACCGGGATGAAACGTCTAAGGGTTCATCTTAAATCAACTAGACAAGTATTACAATATGTTTAAACATAACTCAGAACAGAACAAGCCTTTTCGTTCTGGGAAGGCCGTCTTAAATAGGTGACATCTGAGGTAATGTTACACTTACGTTCTGCCTTAATACGCCAACAGTGGAATATTAGAGAAGGCATCTTTAATAGCTGGAAACACAATGTTTTGCTAATTGCGCTAAAGAAGCTTTGTGAAGCAAAATGCAGAAATATACGACACCTCTGCCAAACGCAGAACTGTAATGATACATTATCGGTTGTTTTTATTGATTTAAAATTTAGACCTTGCACATATTGATACGTTACAATCCAGACCATCGCTGGCGAGATTAACAAATCGGACCCTCTCAGTAAATGGCTGTGACAGTGTGAAATTTCCTGGGCTTGTTGGCTGAGGGGATAAAAGTCTATGAAAGGAAAAACGGATGAGACTCGCATCCCAAAAAATAGCCGCGGCTCTAATCTCCGTATTGTAAAGGCAAAAAGACGACTGACTCACATTTACGTCACCGTTTGTTTGGGCTTTTTCTTTCCCTCCTTTTCTTTCACTCTATCTCCCCTTGCAAATTTCCCTTCCTGCTCCCACTGTCAGTCTCGCCTTCGGGAGACGAGGCGCTTCGGAGCCGCTTTATTTAAAGGGAGTGGGCGGCATTCGAGAGGGTATTTTAATCGCTTGTATAAATATTTGCATGCACACGTCCTGACCCCCCTAAACGATCTGTTACTCCATCTCTCTCGCTCTCTCTCTCTTCCCTCTTGACTCAGGGGCAGACACGCTCCTTTACCTCTGTCATTCAACCCATTAAGCATCTCGCATTTTCTGCAGTCGCAAGATTGCCGCGTTCCTCACCGGCTAACTTTGATCTATAGTCTCACTGAGTCAGATCTCCGACTGTGGCAACAAGTCTGCTGCGTTTTGCACCTGATCCTGACCGAGAACCGCCCACTTCAGGAAGGGCGACTGATTGAAGGGCAAAGCAACCAATCACAGTTTGATTTATTTGACATGCCGTTTAGGGGAGGGCTTATCAGAGGTATACCATAACAATACATCAGCATTAAAAAAGTTATTTAAACGGATTGACTGTATAGACAACAAGCTAAAATAGCAGAAAATATGTAGTAAATGTTTTTAATGTACAGTACAATAAAAAAAACATGCAGCATTTCTCATTAAAACCTGTGTAAGGTCAGCCAATCAGATGAATGCTTGCTAAATCAGGAAAGCTTTTTCTAATTTTGTCCGCAAGATGCATCAGACATCTAAGGCTGAGACTCGCTTTGATCTGACGCGTCTAAGAAGCAGGAGCCCAGCTTCCAGATCAGTTTTATCTTCTGCCACATTTGGGGTCTAATTTAGGAGAAGCTTAGTAAGAAACTGATCTTAGACCCGCAAATGTGGTCTGTAATTTTCAATGAGGGTCTGACTCGAATTGCTGCTACCCTTGAACCGGTGCTAGAGCATGTTGAAGGAGCTTTCAAAGCCCTGACAGAGGAATATAAATCGATCATGGTGGTACGTGCACTGTCGACCTTGAGACCGTCAATCTGAGAAGACAGCTGGGCCAACACACTAGAGGAAGGGACAACGGGTGAGAAGATCTGGGGGGGACGTCCCCCTGCACATGCTCAGTCCTCCCTGTCCGACTCTGGTCTCCAAAGAGCGTGTGCATCTTTAATTGTTCGGAGGTAAAAAGACTCATCACAATTATAGAGCATTCAGCCAGACTCCGAGCTCATTTAACTCCAGTCATCAGGGAACCGGAATCCACTAAATACAAATTCCACTTCTGCCGCTCCAGGGCAAAAATACCCTTCTTTTCGTTTCTCTTTTTTTAAGATTAATAAGATAAGAGATTCTAAAAGAAGGAATTAAATTATGATACATTGGTTGAAGCCAGGAGTAGTGAATGGAGTCTATATATACAGCAATATCCATTGAGATACATACAGAAATAAAGTATGTGTGTATTGGTAGTGATCAGCGCACGTACTGGAGACACTGGGAGCTATGGTGTTGATTGGGGTCCACCTAGCCATTCTAAAATACTACTGTGATTTTATATAGTATTAAATACAATAAATATTATACGTTTATATAGTATTAAGATATGTGCGATAAGTGATATTGTTCCTCATAATACTTTTCTAATACCATTTAAAGATATTTGTAGAATTATTATTTATTCAATTACTAATCCTTACATCAATTCCTGTTATACTAAAGTTAAAAGAGATAATATTCAGACTCCAATGTTTAAAAAAGTAAACGGAAAAAATAATTATGAATTGTAACTGAATAAAGCTTAATTGTGTCGCTTTGGCTCAACCAATGGCATGACTATGAATATTCCCGCCTAAAATTTGACTGACCAATAGCAGACAGGGAATATCCAATTATTATTTATTATTAAATAAGTGCAAAAATGACATACTTAACCTTTAAACAACACACAAATAGTGAATGAAAGAGGGAAAGAAAGAAAGAGAGAGAGAGAAACTAGAGTCTAAAAAGAAAAGACAGACACCACTAGGTCTGTTTCCTTGTTGCTGTGTTTGATAAAACTGTCCACTGAACGGCAGTCATGATACAATTGACAGTCATTATGGAAAATGCAACACTTAAACACTCAGTGTATCCAAATTACTCATACATACTTTAGAACTGAAGAAACGTGTTTAAAACTAAAGTCGTTTGTGCCAGTGGTAACAGAGCTAATTTGTAGTCGAGAGAAGAAGTAGATTTCTTTCTATTGTAAACACTCCGTGCTCTCAAAGAGACAGAGAAAGAGAGAGAGAAAGAGAGAGTGAGAGAGAGAGAGAAATGAGCTCAGCACGCTGTCTGAAGTGAAGGACAGGTGTGAAATCAATCGCCGTGCCAACGCTTCGGCCCACCAGTGGGCACATGCTCACCTGTCAGCATCCGGTGCCGAATCACTCGACCGCCCACCCTCAGTCGTTCCTAAACGTTTCCCTCCATCTCTCTCTGTCTTTCACTGCTGCTGTCAAGGGCCACGGCACCGAATAAATATTTACCCAAAACTAAACACATTCTCTTCAACCATACAGTGTGTTTAAAGCCCAAAACAAACTCCAGGCGAGTATGTGAACTCAGACGCTTCTAGTTACGCAAGCTCAATTTCATGCACTGTTTGAACTGTGTTACTGGTTGAACTGAAATGGTTCAGGTACGTGTTGCATTCTCAGGGTTGCCAGAGGGGGCGCTATAGTGGTCGTTAGCGTAAACTGTATCCTACTAACAGTTTTCCTTTGAGGTCAGCTACAGTCACAGCAGGGCTATACTTTTGAGGGGAATCTTGCTAAGTAGGTTTGAATCAGTTTATTTTAAGTTAATTTTAGTTTATTATAAATCAGCACCACCGTACATTATATCTGCCTATGATGACACGCACAACACTTTACAAAAATGTGAACTGTGATTGGTTGTTTACATGCCAAACTGACAGCGACCGCATCTAATTGGGAGGGTTTTTTTTTGGCAGAATACACTGCAAGCGAATGGAAAATTATAATCATCCAACACTGATTTTTTAAAACGCGACTCAAAAATATTTTTTATTAATCTTTTGGTTTGTCGTTTTTTTACTCTCTAAAATGCCCATAAAATCTTCACAGAGTTTCACTGTGAAACTGTAAACATGCTCTGACACGATTTCTTTAATTTCAGCACATCTGCCTCACATCTGACAGTCACATCGCTGTCACAAGGACTCTGTCTACAGAGCAGGAGATAAACATAACATTTCGCTGGCCTGTTGTTAACTAAAGCAATATGTGTAGCCCCCAGGCAATGTTTACACTCGTACCTACGGCCTCTTTGACTTCACTGCCCTTAGACGTTCTCTCAATGCATGTCCTCCGAGCCCCCAAAGCCTGGTCTTCAAACAGAGCTCGAGAGTAACTCAAAGCAAACAAGGGCTCGGTTCAACTTGGCAGCGCTGGGCGCAAGGGGTTTGCCTCACCCACAAACCAACCCCCCCCCCCGCGCAAAACCATGGCCGAGGGGTTGCGTAATTCTGACAAGTACAAGATTTACTTCGAACTAGCAAAGGGGCCTTTTGAAACTCCTAACATTATTATCTCCCTGTAGGAACGTCTTTGTACCCTGAGCTGAGGGGCAGCTTGTTTCGTCCTACAAAAAAAATGAACCAGAGGAGTTATTGTAGATCAACCGGATTTTTTCTGCCAAATATCATCGCTATGCGACAAAGAAAAAAGGTCCCGGTTTGCAGAAGATTCACGCCACCTCCACATTCAAGCGTGTCCCTCTCGTTTCTGACTGCTAATTTTAGATCTTCTAGAAGGCTGGTATCGTGGGTTCATATTGCATTGATTCTTTTGGCTGGCATCCGTGACAATAGCATCATAAACATCCAGATGGTGACAAGCATCAAAGCCTAAGCAACTCCCTGTAATCTGCACGCTGGCTTCCACTCGCATCACACACCTCCATTAAAATGAATAGCATGCTGTTACCGCTGGCCAGCCCTCCCCTTCAGAACAAACTGTGGTTCTCCTACAGGCTCAAGACGACGGCTTAAAACGATCAAAACTGCGCTAAGGTTGCAACCTTAGAAAAACGCTTTGAGAGCAACACTTAGAAAAACAACTGAAGAGAATGAACGTAATTATTCAGCTGCCTTCAAAAAAACTGACTTTATTATTGATGGGGTGTGAAACAAATATAAACTAAGCTTTGCTCATGAATATTAATCACGTGACACGCAGGAGTTCTGACATCATTCTGACGATATGAAGGCAGGTAAGGCAAGTTGGTGCTTGGCACCCATCTCATGCACAGTTTTCCTTGACTTCCTGTTTCTGTCTACTGCTAGGGGCTTCGAATCTGCTGGATCATTCCGGGTCCGTTCTGTTGTACCTGGACCCGCATACCCCTTCCTGAAGCAGTTTCTAAGTGTTCCCTTCTTGCCTCTATAGCCTGCAGACATACAGATCTGATATCTAAGATGGACAGACAACGGACATTGAAATATGTCCTGTGCTACAACAGAAGCAGAAGTGTATATATTTAAATACATTTCCCTTTGTAGCACCCCACCACTGATGTCCCCAACTGACCCCTAACTCTTTGCATGAGATGCTATTTTAATGGGCAGAGGTATCATCCATCCGAAAGTGTCACCTCGGTTCTCTTTTCAGGATAATGTCCTTATTGTATGCACTCCTCTGGGCGACAGTAGTCATGCTGTCTTTACTTAGAAAAGCAGAGGGGGAGGGAGAGAGAGAGAGAGAGAGAGAGAGAGAGGAGAGGATTAGAGTCTCCGACCTTCCAGCAGCACCATAAAACGCTTCTGAAGGCCCTCATACAGGACAGGAGTCAGCAACACTCTTATTTCCTGCTACCTGAGGGCCGCGAAACACTAAACCAAGCACATACAGATGCACTCTATTACGAAGCTCATTGTGATGAATGTATGCTTAAATTTAAAAGAGAACCGTGCCTGGCGATTAACCGCACAATAACCGCTACTGGTAAAAGAGGAGTGCTGAGCTTATACAGGGTCCAAATGCAGAACAGAACAAAAGTGAGTGTTTAACCTTTGTTTAACCTTGAGAGAATGTTTAATGTCAACTTACGAAGATCAAAATAAGACCATTTTAAGATCGAATCTCAAATTTGCGTAATTTGTATTTTGGTGATAAAAAATAAACATCAAATTAAATAGATTAAATTCATCAAACTTTAGGACAAAGAAAACTAAACGCTTCCAGTTGCATGACACCAGCATTCAGTAGCTGTTTTTCGATGTTTATAATATATATCAGATGTTGGTTACCAATATGGCGCTTTAAATAGAACACACTGTTTCCAGATCATCTTTCACACATGTCTTGCTTAAATAAATGTGCTTGCTAAGTGGGTAACCACTGACCCTGGACCAGCCCTCACCCAGCCTTTCCTCCTCTAAAACCCTCGGCAAAAGGCAATAAAGACTGATCCAGGATCTGACTTAGACATCTACTTGGTTGGCTTCTGACCTACAGTAGACTGCACCGAGAGCTGGGGGAAGGTAGGCCCATCTGTCTCCGCGAGACACGGTGTGCCCTTAACAGACTGCAAACAGCCCTCACGCTCCCTCCACCTTCTCTGGGGACGTGAGAGGACTGGACAGAGGCTAGTCAGCAAGTGCCAGGTCCATCTAAGGTCCAGGGGCACTTCTGGATGCATCAGCCCCTGCAGCTGGGAGCAGACTCAACCCTCCGAGCTCTGATACGGAGAGTCATTATCAGCGGCTGTCCTGGCTGTAATGTTAACCTCATACATGGAAGGCGGATGGAAGTTTATTAGAACACTCCCCACTTTCTTACGGACTCGCGAGCATAATCTCGAGCGAACAAAGAACGAATTAAGCCATGTCCCCTCGTGCCAGCGAAATCTTTATCAGCGATCGCGATTTCCCAGCGAGCGTACGAGGGACTTCGGCGAGCGAAAGCTCGGGGAAACAGCCCGTCGTTGGTGCTTCGAGGAATCTGATGGTATCGATGTTTTTGGCACCTAATCGCGAGATCAGTGTTCCAATGTGTGGGAGATAAGCGAGAAGTTCTGTATCTGAGATTCAGAGAAAAATACGTGAGGAGCCATTGAACGAAGCTGTGGATGTGGCAATAAAAATGGTGACATTCAAGAACCAGGATTGATGTGAATTTAGAATGTCTTTTAAATATCGGAACCAAACATTTTTCATGTTATTTGCTTGGTTTAATCCGCAGCATCACGGCAACAGAAATTGTGTTTCAGTTGAGTTGTGAGCTTGTCGTTTGAATTGAACAAGAGTAAGGCCAGGAGCCACAAAAACTAAAAATCTATAATATAAAAATCTATAAAAATATAAAAATATCCTGAAAAACAGACAATACACCTTTCTACTGGTCATGGACAATACCATACAGCACAGCCAGCGTAGTCCAAATCAAGACACTTAATGCACTTAACTGGCTCCCAACAAATTGGAAATGCTAGCAATAGCAAGCTAGCTTTGAAAGCACAAGATCTAACACTCCATACAGAGAGCTTTCCAAAGCTACACCTCCTCCAAAACACACAAATACATAGTTGGACAGGCAAGTTGGACATCCTGTCATTGCATTCGGACCAAATGCAATGATTGGACGAACATTTTATTCTTCCACAGAAGATTAGTTTTAATTCAAGATATCCTAATATTATGCAATCAAACATACTGTTTTAACAATATTAGGCAAAACAGAATAAATTAAATAATATACTTATGTAATGATCAATTACCTGATGCTTTCTTGAAAGTACAAAGAAATTGAACCATATTTCAACCTGGAATCACTAAATTCCCCACAAATCACATCACTACTGAGAACGATCCAAAAACAGTGTGTTGTACCACCTAATTGAAAGAATAAAGAAACATATATTATATTATTTTTAAACTGTATCCCGTTCTCGTCCCTCAGGTGTTTGTTCTGGGCCTGTACGTCTCTCAAACGATGCATAAAAGGAAAACACAAAATTATCTTATTAATTAATGATCCCAAACGTAATAAACACATCAGCCGTGATGACAAATATCACCCAGGCTCCAGTGTCAGTGTAGCGCTTGTTATTTAACAGGTATTCCGAGCTCTGTTTGTCCCTTTCCTCCTCCTCTTCTTACCGGCATCGTCTGCAGCTCTCAGTGCTGCTTCCCGAACTCCCCTCCCCTAATTACCTGCTTTACTGTATCTGCAGTCCGATAAAATGCTAATTTCGCAGCACATTAATTCCTTCAGGCTGAACAATAAGCAACACAAAGCTGCAGCCCTGCTGTCTGGGGGAATTGGGGGGTGAGTGAGAGGGAAAAACAGAGAGAGAGAAGCATAAAGAATGAATGAGAGAGAGAGAGAGAGAGAGGATCGCTCCTAAAAGGGCTATGGAGACGAGTCGCATAATGTGGAGGTCAACAAGATGAAGTACGAGTTCACTGATTGGCTAGCTGAAAAGCAAACAGAAGTGTTGAGAGAAAAGCAATGATCTATCTACAGAACATGAGCCAAGCCGACCAGGGGCAGGCGGGGGCAGGATGAACCCCTGGGACTGCGTTAACAGATTTAGAGAGCTAGGCGAGGTTACGAGATGCTGTATCATTTGAACTGTACCTGTGGAACGCAGAACCACCAATCAAAAGGAAAGGGGCAAATGTCTGCGTCTGTCTGCGACAGAATCAGTCGTGGACCATATGTGCAAGAAACATTGCATTAACATTTATGCATCTGTCAGATGCTTTAATCTACAATTATGGTACACATTTAACTAGTCAATGAATTCCACGACTTCAACTTTACCAGCCGAACTACAAGTACAGAATCACAGCATGTATTTCTCTGTATGTGGAATATTGCATATATACAGCTACAAAGAAAGGAATACAATGTCTGGAGTCACAGTAACATATCAACTTACACACACACACACACATATATATATATAGAGAGAGAGAGAGAGTAATCTAGGTAATCTACATCTATGTTGCAAAAATACTTTACATGTAATTTAAACTAGGAGTGTATCTAGATCTTAAATATAAGGCACCTACTTATAAACATATGCATTGGGTTTTTACACGCATGAAATAACAAAACAACACTTAGTGCCGCTGTATATAGAGACATGCCGTGATTTATTGCCATTTTGTCTTTTTATGGGATAACACAGTGGAGAACAAGAAAACACAGGAATATAGAGGCAATTCAGACTGGATTCAAACCTGCATCTCTGTTAAAGAACCATGTTTCAGTGTGCACAGGCTGATACAATCAGTGCTTTTGAGCGAGTGATAATCACTAGATTTGCCAAAGTTTTCCACGTTTGCGGCGAAAAACTTTGACAGATATTCCGAGTTTAAAGGCACTTAAAAATAGCAAGTAACAAAATACCTACGAGCAGAAATGGATATTCAACTTTATATTAACTTTGCTTTCAAAGTTATGTCTGTGAAATAATCTGTACTTATTACTTTTGGCTAGACATAAAATTCCGATCACAATCCTTATACACGCATTTTCTGTTCGCTGTACAACTATTTGCAAAGACTGCTGCACAATCCATGCCGGTCTATTTTTGTGGCATAATCTATTCCATATGTATTCCTAAACAACACAAACAGTTACTGGTGGCTTGTCAGTCAAAACGTCGTTTCCTTTCAATGTGGTTTACACTGCAGTCAAAAGTTTGGTTACGGGAGACCATTCTGGCTTTGACCTTTTTTATTTGTTCGTTTGCTCATTCATTTCTTTGTTTCTCTTCAGCGGGCCAAATCCGAATTCGAGCGAGCCAAATAAAAGGACATTACATGCTTCGCTGACACTTTGGGTTTCCCCTCTTTAGCACGGTGGTGTCCGGATTAGCGGGCAGCTCACGCGGGCGCTTCAGAAATCAAACAGTTTCACAGCTTAATGACTTTTGGTTTTTAATAGCTTTACTTACGCACCTCATTTATTCCTTTCCGACTCCTGATGCAGTAATTAACCACGTTTTTGTTTAATTTCTTTGAGGGCTTCAGGATCACTGGAGTAACTGAAAGAGCGGGAAAAGCGTGGCGCTGGAGTTGGAGGGGCGAAGCTTAACCGTGACTGCTCTGAAAAGGACAGATTTCAGCCCGGCTGCTAAGCTGCCCCCTTTCGCGCTCTGTGATAAGCTAAGCGCTAAAAACAGAACGGTGATCCATGCAAACAAACCACTGACTCTGCTTTGCTGGTACAACAAAGTTCACATTTTCGTTTGTAGCGTTGAGAACCGAGAACCAAAAAAATAAACAATCGGTTTATGAGTTACAGATTTGAATCAGTTTAATGAATCATTTAGAATCGTTCTTGACTAACTGTGTGTCATTACTTTTATTAAGTTTAAATGAAATAAGAACTATGATGCTTTGAGTAGTTTAAACGTGAAGTGATTTTCTTAAAAATGCTGTTGAAAATTGAAATTAACGCTTATGTTTATTCTGTAAAGCTCTGTAGTTTGTCATCAGATATATAAGTGCATAGAGCATAAGCTAGGGGACACACACACACACACACACACACACACAAATACATATAAATCAAAGGTTCAGAAAGGAGAAACGACCCTATAATCTGGTTAAGCCTGTTGAAAGGAGTTTGAATCATAAGGGACAATGTGGCCATTCTGTCATTCTCAAAAAACATAGAGATGGAAAAGATTTGTGAAACACTGGCCACTTTTAGAACAGCTGGCACTCATTCCATTAAAGAAAAAGAGTATTACATCACAGCTTTCATTAACCCTCTGGTTCTGGACTTCCTATTGGCTGGATGTGTTTCCACTGAGATGAGAATGTGGGTGTGGAGGAAGGATGTGTATACAGTATGTGTATGGTTAGGAATCCAGAATTATTTCATGATAATTCTTACACATAAATATATGTTACAATTTTTCTTTTTGATCATTAAAATATGTCATGCATTAAAAACATATTAAATATTAAAATGATTTAATCCAATTATTTAGTTTACTATATTAAATAGTTATGGCCAATTATTATTGTGCATTTGCAAAAACTGTACGCAATTTTTGTTGTTTAGGTTTTTTATATCTCATAATTTAGTACAGACTGTAGCTGCAATAAAAAAAACATTTCTCATTTCCAAATATCTCTTCCTCAAGACTTCTAAAAGAATTGTTAATAGAATCATAAAACAGCCACAATCATTCAGAATGAGCAAACCTAAACCGGAATCAATAAGAGCAAGCGCATCTGAACCAGAATCATCACATTTGAAATCATTTCCATCTTTGTGTGTAAAACCTTGGTAGCAGTTTGGACAGCCTAAACCACACGATGTCTGAGAGTGTTTATATGAGGCAGAGGTGTGTCTGGTTTGGGGGGAGTTGTGTAAATCTTTGAGGAGTGACGCGATAGTCCAAAAGACATGAGGTCTTGTCCTAAACAGTAACCCTTTAATTAAAGTCTTACCGTAGGGTGTGGAGTCTTATTGGGCATTACATAATGCAGTTGCATTCGCTTTACACGGGTAGCCCAGAGAGAGAACTACAAGAGAGAGATCTTCAAGTCCCTTTCATCTTAAAGAAGGCCTGTATCTTCTGGAGTGGGCAAAAATTGTGCAGAAATTCCTCACTCTCTTATTCAGCAGAAACACGTCAGCTCTGCTTGTAGAGTCGAGCCAGGAACTCAGGAGAACTGCGTCGAAACGCCCGCAGTACCTCATAATCTGTACCGTAAAATGCAGGAGTTTTCCAAGAATTTGACTTCAGACAGGAAGCGAGCGCAGCTATCTCCTCTCCCTGGGAGGCGTCTCCGCCGAAATGCGTTAACGCGCCGACCGGGGCACGTCTGCTGCTGCTGCATGCAACGGATAATCCGAAGTATTCCTGCGATGTCTGTGAGCTACACCCGACTACACTTTCTGCATGAATAATTGCGAAAGAGCCGCATAAATTTACATGGCCTTCCATTGCCAAAAAAAGTCAGGAAAACCCTCTTGCAAGAGACATGACACCTAATGAAATGTTAACAGCAGAGGAAGTGGAAAGAGGAATGTTAGCGTTTATGGGTTTTTTTGCTAATGCGTTACACAAGTGACAGAAAACTCCTCACAGTTGTGTTTCGGGAAGATTCGACGACGTGCTTCAACAATGAGGATGAAGATGTTTGGCAACGCAAATGAATGTAATAAAACCTCTATTCCAAAACTTCCTGACTAAGTTCAAAGACTTACGCCCTAACAGTAGCGGATCCTCACAAATGACTGTTTTGAAACATTCAACATAGGCAGCGTGTCAATTTTAAATGACGCTGAACTTTATAAGTAATGGATGAAATATAAGTCGCGTTACTTTTCCTGTTGTGATCTTACGCAACGCCTGTCACAAATTAACCCATCCCGGTGATCAAACATCACAGTAAATCTCTTCTCACTATGCTCTCTGATTATTCATGAGGGCTTTTGAGAGATCACATCACATTTGATGGAGACCCATCAGAGTCTGACAGACGCGCCACTCCAAGACCTCCAGCTTCCCACTTCAGAAACGCGTCACAGGCTTCGCCTTCGCCAAACTACCTCTGCAATCAGCGACAGCCTTGTACGATCTCAACAATATACTAATCAACCTCTCTCCTTCATGTTGGATGCTCAAGGCTGGGTTCACACACACAGAGGTCTGTTTGCCGAGATCCAGCAGACTCTGACAACGGTCTCACTCTGTATTGTTTTATATTGGCTCTACTTTATATGTCTGTTTTCTTTATCTGCTCAACACTCATAGCATACTACTATAGGAATAGCATACTACTTGTATTACAGCATATAGTATGTACAGTACGCATAATGCACATGCAAACTTAGATGTGACTGTAACATCTTGTTTATGCCTTGTTTTTTAATTGCAGTCACAAGACAAGACATTTTACACAAAACTGAATAAAAAACCTTCATAATCTAATTCTAAGATGATAACCGGACACCCCTGCCAAATTAAACATATGCATAATTAAGTCACGTGACAACAATGTGGCAACAATCTGCTAAATGCACTTTTCACATGCTATTTATTTAAATAGCTGGCAGTACTTAGTGTATACTGCACAGTATGCAGTAGGCTAGTATTCTATTCCAAACACAGCTTAATTTTTTTTATTTTTTTCACCCATAGCACCTCCCCCGAAATATCTGCTCCTCTGCGTCTGCTGTGGGATGTTCTGTGCTCGGCTCCTTGTTTTGCCAACAACGCTGCAACTGCGTCCGCCGTCTGGCACAGCTGTTCTCGCCGGGTCCCCACGGCCTCTTAAAAAAGGCAATAAATCAATCCAGGCACTCAATACAAGCGGGAAATTGACCAATTAAAGTGGCCCAAGATGCTTATGTTCAGGCGGACGATTTTACAAATTGGCCATCTATTTAGAATGGGGACTGGCAAATTCACTGTCTGGATTCAGTCCATTACTGTTCCTCTGTCTCTGTTGCTGGCGGTGGTTTGACACTCATCTGTGTCATTTCACCAGCACAGATCAGCACAGCCCGGCACCGTGCACCGATTTAGAATCGCTTCTCATCTTAGAAACAGATCTCAGATCAGTGTCATGCAGAACTCCTCGTTTGCACTTGTTTACTTAACCCTTCATTGCACGAATAACAAAATCACAGAGGAAAACAAATAGTTCATCCCCCAAAACAATCTAACTTCTGTCATCATTTACTCTCCCTCAAGTCTTTTGAAACCAATAGGAGTTATGTATAGAATAATGGTCAAGCTAGTATCAGCAAGAATTTGTGGAAAATGATGATTAACAAAGGCTCTTAAATATCTATAAACTGCTGTGGACATCAACAGCTTAAGCACTTTTAAGACATCAACAATTCTCTTATAAAAATAACATTCTTTATTATATTAACCCCTAATACATCAACCCCTTTTTCCACCTATTTTCCAGTAACTTTGTATACCATTAAAGTTGGTATTTACATTTCTCATTCAGAATATGCCAAACTCTATATACACTCCCTATATATGTTAACACACTTGGGTCATATTTCATCATTTGTAGCGTGACTGTTATCGCAAAGCCGATTTCAAAGCGCAGACTTCATTTCGGCATGTTATTTGTGCTGCTTTCAGAGTCAGATTACGCCCTCTAAGTCAACCAGCCAGCAAATCTGTGCTGAAAAATGAGAAATGCTACAGGTGCGCCGGCAGCTGTTCGCAATTTGTCTGTACGGTGGCTTTTTTCTGGCGCCTCCCAAAAAAATAAAAATTCATTACTGCTTTCTTTGCTCGGCGCGCGTGTACGCATGTTTTGGTGTCAAACCCAAAAATGATTCGTTCTTTTCTTGTGTTCCTGAAAGGCTATTTGTCCATACGCCACCTAATGAACTGTTTGCTTGCTCTTCCTTCCCTAGTTTCTTTATCTGATATTAGCGACAAGCATCGGTGAGTCAGGGCGGCACCTAGAGTTTGGAACTCAATGTCGTAGTCGGTCAAGTTAATTTATGGTACCATGGTAACCGACCAACGACTAGGTAAACAACTCCCTCTCAACTACCTCAGTCAGTGTATGTTCTCTTCTATAAACAACTTGAATGAAAAATAAAACGTCTGAGAAACACAACCAAAGTTGCTGCGCAGACGATCCTCGAATCATAAAATTCATAAAATAAGTAATCTTAGATGCTTACTAATAAACATTTGATGAGTGGTTCCTAAAAAAAAATCCTGGAGTCAAAATGTTGTCGCAAATCACTGCGCTGGTTGTGATGTTTGTTGACGATCGGCGAAAACAATGCAGCACAAAGACGTGTTGGCGATTTATTATGCTTTGTCATTTCGTGTCACATCCGGTCTTTCTCATCAAATTCAATACAGTCTGCAAGTTCACAAACTTTGTCTTTTTTTTGCCATGGCTCTCTTGTATCTCTGCTGAATAGCAGTGCAGGAAATACAAACGAATACAAAAACCCAAGGACTGCTAATGGTACCGGAGGCCATTGAACATATTCAGTTCCAGTATTAAAACATGCCCACCAGTTCTGAATAAGAACCCTTTTTTAAATTCCCAAACAAATACAAAGGCTAACGTTCGCTCAGAGATACGTGTGTAAACTACAGAACAATGGAAAGTGACAGGCGAAAAGCATGTTTAACAGCAGAGCCTTGGTACAACAGACTCTACTTCATATCTCCTGAAGGAGCAAAAGATACAGTCAGAATTCTTTAGGCTGAGCGAGAACCTCCACCCCCCTCTGAGACACACACTGACTGACATCATTTTAACTCTCTGTTCTGTGATGTTTTATGCTGGATGCCTTATTAGACCAACCCCAGTTCACCCTGATCTGAGATCCGCTTTCACGGTTCCCCTCATGATGAAGGTCACGAGCATCACAGCAGAGGCAGGTCTCAGATCAGCATAAACACGCAACCTCTACCTAGGGCTTTTAAGAGAGGGCGCGGTTACGCGGAACCCCCTGCACATAATCTGCATGTGTGCCTGTTAAGAGATCTCAATGCAAATTCCTATTTCACACATCAGAGTAAGAGCTTTATGCTCGGCAGGAGAAAATCTTCCATAGTAGAGCCAACAAATCAGATTTTTTTTTTATAGTCGTAATTAAATTTGGAGAGATGTGATTTAAAGGTCTGTCGCAACACTGTAACCTTGTTTTTCCATTTCGACTTATTGGACTTAAATATTTTACCGTATCGCATTTTTAGTTGCGTTTTTTTTCCGCCTGTAATTGCGACACTGTGACAAATATTTAAATAATACAATAGAGTTCAAGCACTTCCATTTTTGATGCCATCAATTACCTCGTTATTTCTCAATTTCAGTCCGTTAAATATTAATATGACTCGGTAATGAGGCTGAATAGTCCGAATCGTTCACTGTCCCTCGCGGCAATGAAACAGTGGACGTGGGGCCATGATGAATAAAAGCAGTACATTAGAGTTCAGTACTCGGCCCACTCGGGGCCTTTCTGGCTACTTTGTCTTCTGGTTAGTGGTGGGAGAGAGATTCTGCCTGCAGGTGCTGCGCTTAATAACTGCATTCTTCTGCTGCGGCACACGTGGAGCATACTGTCGTGTTGAGTTAGCATGCCCCGACGTGTCTCAGCCTGCGCGTTTGCATGGGCAGGGGTTGGGAGGGGCTGGGTTCAACATTAGACGCATTTCATTCGCTGTGGAAATCATGCATATTTACATCCTTGTCACAGCTGTTAACCTGATCTGTGTACTTTTATGTAGCTAGTATTCTTACTGAAGTATCATGTGACCAAGCTCCATTTTAATGTACGCCGTGATAGTCATGGATGAACTTGTTCACGTGACATTCATATGTTATGTTAAGAACCATAAGAGAGTAACAAAGAGAGAAGTAATGGTATCGGGAAACGCTGCAGGCCAAAATCGAACCTTCTTTTCCCACACAAGCACCACAGCTCAACGTGTCTTTAGCTTAAGTGCTAAACACTAGACCACATAGTATTTTTTACAATAAACAATACAATAAACAATTGTATTTTCTCCAGCACTCCAGAACCCCCAAAACAACTTTTGTCTTTAATAAATAAAATTTTCCAATTGCAAAAAACGAGAAGACAAATAATTAAAACAGTCATGCTGAGAGCAGAATGAGAAGCAGTCGCGGCGCTATCAGTTTTGATTGGGCGCAGACACGCCGGCCTCAGCTGTGCAGAGAGGCTTTCATGTCAAGGACCCCATAACACGCCTCCTTCCCAATCCAATTAGCCTCCGGTCCCTCCACAGAATCAGCATCCGAGACTGTGTTTGCTAAACGGCTCCAGATGAACTGCTCATATCATTGTCACATTCATCGAGTCTTCCTGCACCGAACTGTCACCCCTGCAGTGACCACACGACTGACTTGACACCATTTCTAAAGTCGGGCTAATAGGGTGTGAAATAACCAACAGTTAAACCACTTAAAAGAGAGAAAGAGAAACTCAAATGATGAAATGACCTTTTTTAATGAGGTGTTTTCTGGCGCAGTGCTTACGAATGTGTTTCTGCTAAATGATCAGCAAAGTTCAGGTTTTCTGTTTTTGTGATGTGGACCAAGAGGGCCTTTGCATTAAAAAAATTACAATTTGTATTCGTATAATAACATGATCTCCCTCTTGTATGCAAACAACAGCGTGTTGACGCACGATGAGCATGCACGCACAAGCGCACACAAATATACTCTTAAGTCAGCAAGGCTTGGCAACTATCATGCACGGATACGTCTTCATCCTTTCTGTTCCCATGGTAACGACTGAAATCGAATTCCCTCTAGAACTTTGGTACAGCGATTCACTATTTTTCGCCCTTACAAATAATAAGACATGGAACATCCGTGACAAACTAAAAACAATGTGATCAGCTTTGACTGTCTTTGGTCGTCTAAGTTCTCGTGACAACCTCTGTACTCTGTGCTGCGGGTTCGAGTGCAGTCTGTCTGCCTAGCAGGTGAAACCTCATACTTAGCAAGCTTTCTGAAAGAAATGCTGTCTGAAAGGGAATTAATGTCTCACTATAAGAATATACATTTACATTTATGCACTTGGCAGATGCTTTTATCCAAAGCGACTTACAGTGCACTCAAGCTACACATTTGTCGGAATGTATTCCCTGGAAATTGAACCCACAACCTTTGCGCTGCTAACTCAAAGCTTTAACCATTGAGCTACAGGAACAATTTAAGCAGAACCTTGCGGGAACCTCAACAATCTCGGATAAACATCCCAAACAACTAGAAAATAACTAAATAACCTTTCTACTAAATCTACCTTTCCACCTAAATCTACTTTCTAGGCTTTGGAATATCTCAGGAAATGTTTTATTTTTTTACATTTTAATCTGAAAAGTTCCGGGCGTATCCATAAGGTAATTCTGCTCATTGTTTTCTGAGCTCTCTTGATCTTATGAGTATCAATGAATGTTAAAAATAATAATTATTCAACACAAAACTGGTCTGAAGTTAATGCGCGAGAGCAACTCCCACCTATCCAGACAATTACTCTAACAGTCTGACAGCTCCACCAGTTTGGCTCTCGGCCAGTGGGCTGAAACCCCATTGTGTGTCTACGGTTTCCTCTCTCCAAAACATACATCACGGGCGGACAGAACACTGTGGTGGAAATAAAAGGGACAAGCAAGCGGCCATATTAAGTACAACAGCGCGCCATCCATAACCGTCAACATTAACAGCTACGCCGGCCCTTTAATTTTTCATCTACAATGAGGCCAATTAGAAAGAGTCCAAATGAGACTTTGAAAAGATGCCCATAAATTTACAGCCCAGTGTCACACAACACGGTTAAGATGGCCTCTCCAAACTGTCCCTCCCCTCACCTGCCAGAATTAATGGTTTCAGACAACATAATTATCCAGGCTAATCTGGATTGCCTTTGTGTGTAAACGCGAAGAGGCGGCAACAGTTTGATGTGCATATGTGAATCTCTGCTCATCCGTGTTCATCGGCTTGTTAGTTACGCTAAATGATCTGGTGCGGAAACTACAAACATCCAGTTACAACAAGAAGAACCGATGATGCTACAACTTACTCAGTAATAAGTATTAATTTGACTTGAGCAGCAATTCATAAAAAAGAAAAAAAAGAACTACATTTTTCTACAGCTTTTCCAACGTCATTTCGCAGCCAATTTCTTTAGCATATTTTTCTTGCGCAGTTTATGATTTTGAGTTGCATTTTATTTATTTATTTATTCGCTAGAGTGCTGACATACGCTTCAGCTGTCAACATCCTGAGCTCCCGGGAAAATAACGAACTCGCCCAAAAGCAAAAATGTGCAAAGCTAGTGGGGAACTAAAGTCAACTACATACGCAGGAAGCAGTTTTTATTTTGCATTTGCGTTGTAATTCAGGATCCGTGTCTTTGTTAAAGCAAGACCACAGAGGCCATACGAGCAGGTGCGCCACGCGAGCCTCTGCCTGCCACACCTGCAGCTCAGCGTCCACACCTGTGGAGCGTTGACCTCCGAGACCGTCCACACTGGACCACTTTAAACAGAGTCTGTCTCCTTAGAAAAATGTGCTCGTTTGAGGGGCCGTAAATCATATTTTTTATGATTCCATGACCTTTTATTTCAGATTAATGAATAAGTGTTCAGCCAGGTTTGCTGATGAATCTTTTACACGTATTCGTGAACTGGTCTGACCGATTCACTCGCCAAAACAAAACTCACAAGAAAGATTTGATCACGAATCGGCTTTCCTGTTGCTCAGTGGTTAGAGCATGGTGTTAACAACGCTAAGGTCATGGGTTCGATCCCAGGGATTGCACATACTCAATGTATAGTGATCAATGTGTAGTATAATGCAATGTAAGTTGCTTTGCCAAATGCTTAAATGTAAATGAATCCAAAATCGCTGCGGAGCTTTCAAAATAGTTTTATTTTATGACAAATATTTAGCCAATGACTTTATATGACTGATATTTAGCCATTTTAGAGAAAATCATAACTAGGAAAAGGTCTATTTACTGTAGAAATTTCCAATAAAGATTTTACTGGCCCCTATTACTTCTCCAATCTGAAAATTCCCCAATATATTTCCAGGTTATTAATGCACACAAAATCCTGGAGGGTAAAGTCCCCAAACTGAGTACACCAACACCTCCTAAGAGAACCCTGCAGAAAATACCAAGAACGGGACCCTCAGAAGATGCTTTGCTCCAGGGCTAGTAGAACTTGGGTGCTAAAACAATCAAACTGATCAACAATCCAAACTGATGCGATTACTCAGCGCAGACAGAGTGTCAAATATTGTCATAATGAAAAGCTAACCTTGTTTTTGGTTATCCAACCTGACTGAGCAGACGTAAAGTATCTTAGTCCTGCCATGCGCAAAGCCCGTGAGCCAGATGTGGAGGCACATGTTCAAACCTGCACGCCCTCAAACCTAACACTCACAGCCACATGCCCCTCCCCAGTGCAGATTAGCCCATCCTGGGGAGAAGAGATAGCACTTGAGGGGGGCGGGCTTCATTTGGCTCTCGGGGCCCCATGAGGAGAACAACTCCACCTGTGCAGTAATCAAAAACACAAGTGAGAAACACCCTATTTTGAACAGCGTGGCGCCCTAATGTAAAAGTGGCATGTGGGCATATTTGAAGTGGGTTTTGATTGGTCCCCAGCTGCTTGGGAAATTGTCCTCCGTCCCCAAATTCAGGTCAGAGTGATAAGGGCCCATCCACACGCTCTGCTCCAGGTGCGAGATGCGCATGCATGTACTGCGTGATGTAAAAGTGGTCACGGCAGGCCTGACGTGGTAGAAATGCGCACCGACATCTTGCGTCAGTTGTATTGACACGTAGAAAACAATGCACGAACGACTCAATAACTCGCATCTGCTTTTGCATCGCTTTTGCATCGGCTTCAGTTATCAACTAGCATGCAGAGCACACAGTCCAGACAAGTTAAGCCTTAGTGCTTACCCAGGAGACAAAGATTCGAATCTGGCATGCATTGTGCACCACAAATTCTACGCAAAATTTCCTGCTCCTTTTCTACGGTCTGAAAGACCGCCAAAAAGGTACTAAATAAATAAATAAATAAATAAAGCTGAGCAAAGACAACATTAAATATACAGACGCTATTTAAAGATCTGAGATGCACTTAAACTCCACATATAAATGCAAAAACAAACACGACCTTGTTATATTAATTCAGTTGAAGTCTAACATAATGAAATGTGTAACAAACCGAAAAAAGTTCTTCTCTGAGACCAGTTTCACAAAAACACACAACAATACACACGCAGTTTGTGACAACAAAGACAATTAGCCTATTAAAATGCCTTAAAAACAACTAAATGTATTTGAAGACGGTTTATTAAGGCCGTAAAGCTGCACTTATGAAGTAGCAAACACACCCAGATCTGAGGAGAGCAAACAACATCTGCATGGTTCACACAATAGCCCCGGCGCCTCCCCCTGTGACTCTCCTCCAAACCTGGAGCACAATCAAAGACTTCCGCGAGAGGAGAGGAGAGCACTAACAGAACATAGAAGAAAAACTACATGAGCAGTCATCCATTTCTAATAGAGCTTCTTTAAATCTTGAAAGGGGGACTTTGAATAGTGCATTAGTCTTTTCCTCTCTTTCTTGTGTTCCTTTAATGCATTCCCACTGAAATGTATGCAAATCTCAGGCTAATGCTAACAGCGATGACAAAGAGCCAGTTCCTGTCTGAGTCTGTGCCAGTCAGCCAGAGGACCGTCGGCCAATCCAGACGCTCGGTTTTCATTTTGCTGTTTGATAAAGTCATTTTAATGTTTGCAGTGACGAATCGCCAATAACCATCTTACGGCCAATTTCCTGTTTATAACAGCATACATATGAGGTCCGACTTTATTTTTATTTTGCAGATTAATTATAACATATAATAACAACAATAATAATAACGCTTTGTAATTTAAATTATTATATATCAAATAACTAAATCAAAGTTCTTTTTGAATAGTGTGTAAAAACACAGTCGTATAATAGTGTTAGTCCAAGAATATAATATTAGATTTGTATTTTATTTATTTTAAGTAAACCTCTGCATAATCTGAAATGATACAATTATTGTAAGGGAAAAGCACCAGAAACAAATTAAATATTTGAAATACAGAGATAGCCAAACATTGTTTAAAGCAAAACTAATATTCAGTATTAATAATTTCACTTGGAATAAAAAAATTAGCAAAGCTTTTTTGCAGAAGTTATAAACATCATCTATTAGATAAAATAAAAAAAAGTATTTCCCAAACACTCCCTGATTAAAACAAAAACTAGCTAAACTAAAAAACAGAGAAACAGCAGTTTTCTGCTGCCAACACTTTAAACAACAGTCGTTGTAGCATAAGGCTTAATGTTGTTCCAATGGCAGTTTATATGGAGTGACTTATGACAGTATCTCTGACTTATTCACATTATTTATGAAATATTTCAAACCAGATGCTAAATATATACCCCAGAGAGATGTTTTCACAGAGTGTCTGTTTGTTAGACTGGCAGTGTGTGTGTGTGTACTGTTGTCACTGAGTGATGTGCTTCTACGTTTGTTCACAAACTACTTTTGATTTCTCCACCCAATCCCTCCTGGCTCTCTCTCTCTCTCTCTCTCTCGCTCTCTCTTAATCAGAAGAAAAGCCCAGCAAATTTCCCCCCCTCGCAGGAGTGCAGAAGAAAGAGTCACTGTGATCCTCTTATGAGGGAAATCAGATCCCAGATCAGATCAGACACAGACCCGCCAGCGGACATCAGCATCAGGAAATGATAGTATCACATTGAGTGGAATAAAGAGCAGATTATACCAGCCAATGAGACTGTAAACGGCATAAACTCAAGTCTAAAAATACGACACTTCAATAACAACAACTTGGGAAACGTTCTGTTTTTCCTGACATTCGGTTACGCTAACATTTCTTGAACGTTTGCGATTGTTTTCAGATGTGGACGTAACCGCCACTGAATCTACAGCGTCACTGAAAAAAGAATTATGTTTTCAGCAGACTTGTGAGCTTAAGCTGTAAATGAATGTGATAAACCAGATTAGATTTTCTTAAACACTTGCTAATAAAAATATAAGTTTGCTCGTTCAAAAATCCTGTCACAAAATTAGGGGGCGTTGTGGGTTGCTTTTTCAGCATGTTGCTATGCAGCTTCTAAGGCAGAGCTTCACAACTGGAGGGCTGGGGCCCACTGAGGGGCCTCTACAAACTTCCAAGGGGGCTTCAAGGTAAACATATTAAACCTTAAACTATTTAAAATAAGACAAAAGAAGCATTACTTTCCAATTCCAGAAGCATCCAATTTCTTGTTTGGATATTTTTATCAATAAAATCCATAGATAAAGCAAACCACAAAATCAAAAGCTGGTTTACTATGGATGACAATGGTTGTCTTAAACCTACATTGCCTAGACTTGGTAGGCAGCCTACTAGGTTTCGATCCACAGCCAATAATGCTACTGAAGCTAAAGTTCAGGACACCCTCGCTTTCGCAGTCTCTTTATTCGTGGTGAGTGAACAGGACAACAGGGCAGCCATTTTGTCTTGTCAATACCCACCACATTCATTCTCACCTGGCTGACACCTTTAACTGGTCAAGGAATGAATCAGTCACACTTACTGTTCTCCCCAGGTACTGTAGACTAAAAAAGGACATCAACATGAAGAAATACTACAGCGTTTCCCTGTCAGCGCCGGCCCGGAGGGTGCGGTGAAAAATCGTTGTCGATAAAATAACATTTTTCAAAGAGCGTTCCTGCTCTTTTAATCTTCGCCCGCCACAATGGATGGCTTCTGGGATGAGTTTCATTTCATCTGAACACAAACAATCTTTCAACGGGCTTAATAACAGTTACACAAATGAGCGTCATTAATTACCTGCTAATGGAGCAATGACTGCGCCACCTTGTACCGTGCCGTCGTTGCGCTGGGGGATCGGAGTGCGAGGCTATACGCATGCCGCGTTTACGTGTGCATTTTTAGCATCGCTTCCAGTTTTTTTCCATTGTGAACCGTGACACTTTGCTTTTGCATTTAGGCATCGCAAAGCTATCAATACGCCATTTTGTAGTCTGTGTTGTTGTTTTCACTGGAAAAAACAACATTCCAGTCGAGCTAAACTACAACATTCCAGTCAAGCTAAACTACAACATTCCAGTCAAGCTAAACTACAACATTCCAGTCAAGCTAAAATACAACATTCCAGTCAAGCTAAACTACAACATTCCAGTCAAGCTAAACTACAACATTCCAGTCAAGCTAAAATACAACATTCCAGTCAAGCTAAAATACAAGATTTAGTACAAAAAAACTACAACAAAAGTCTTGGTCAACTTTGTATATCACAACGCAGCACTAATACCAACTATTACTCTTTAATTCAATTTTACAAGTCAGGAACTATATCTTGCAGGGGAAGGATTTTCTATATGATAATAAAATAACATTTAAATAAAATATGTCTATTTATAAATCCTTAATAATTATATTATCTAGTATTCATTGCTAAGGTTGTGATAGCAGTTAGTGCACACTAGGCTGCTCATGCCAGTGATGCAGGTTTGAGTCCAGCCTGCAACATAACCCTCCTGAATAATTTTCTATCACTCATTACATGTGCATCTCTCTCCAATAATAGTAATTGCGAAATCCAAAACCATCAGGAAAAATATTGTGTATATTGAACTGACGTTAAAAGTCAACATCAAAAACTACAATGCAACAAGGACACGCACTTCAACTTAATACGCGAGATGATCTTTATGTTTAAAATGATATCATCTCAAGCAATCAACACAATTATGTTTACACACAACATACAGGAACAAAACAACGAGTGTTTACTCACCAGATAAGATATTATTCACAAAGCAACAAATACAGACGAATGCACATGGGGCTGAGTTAACCACTGATAAATTAAAGACGCAGCGAGCCGTCATAAATTTGGACACCCCGGTGTTGTCTGCCTTGTGATAAAGTGCGTTGCAGGATGGGCGCCGCGGCTACGTGTGTATCTTTCAACCGGCTGCCACTTTATCTTCCGCATCCTGCAAGATTACATCTCTTGGGTTCAGGTAGGGATCCATCATGGCTATTATTACCTGAAGTCACACGCCACATCTATCACCCACCGAGGTTACTATAACCTCAATATTAAGGGAGGGAGGAGATCCTTTGATAAACAGTAGGAGAAAAGGAACGGCCCGCGCGGTGGAGGATTTCATCTTCCTTTCAGTTTTAATAAGCTACTCAGAGGAATAAAGATTACAGGCCATATTTAGCATGCAGAACAAATCAGGGTGCTACTCGCCCCGTGCACCTGCGAGGAGATCCTCATTAGGCACCGGTGGTGATGGTACTACGGCGCGAGCTCTGATTGAACAGTCTTGTCACAACGCGATACGCTTCTGCTAACGTTGTGGTGGAATTACGGGGCGGTTTGGGAAATTCTGACCCCCCCCCAAAGGCTTAAACCATTAAGTAAAAAACTATTCAGTCATTCAGAAATTTAAAGTGCACATTGTTTTTCATATATGTTTTCGAGCTGCATTTTTAAATCACAAATAACACAGTGCTCACTCTTTGCTACGTACATTTACATGATCAAAACACGCGTTCTCGGGGTAACCATAGCAACTGTACAACGCTGCTGATGTGTTTCTGAAGTACTTTCATTATTTATCAGAAAATTATATATTTAAATTTTACAGATAACTATAACTGTTCTGTGGCATTTTGGCATATGCAAGAGAACTTTAAAAGCCCCAAAAATTAAATAATATAAAGCAATGTCTTTCAAAACCTTTCCTCAAAATTTTCCCAAAACTGACTGAATAATAAGCACACTGAGGTAACGTTGGCAGCTAACAACAATGAACCTCAAAAGGTACAAATTGTTTTGGTGTGGGTTTTTCTGCCTGGTTTAGCTGGTAAAAGTCAGTGCTGTTGGGCTGTCAGGTGTAATGAAACGTAAAAATAATGACCAGTTGGTGAGCTGAATGACGCGGCTAATGCTAGCCAAGCTAAAGGGTGCGCAATCTACTGTTTCGCAAACAGTACATTTAAAACAAGCAGTAAGAAATGAAGCTGGTCTTAAGTGGCTAAGCCAGGATTACCGAAATTTAGTGAGGAAAACGTCAGGTCAAGAGGTCGAGCGGGTTTCATGTGACGGCCGAGTCGCGAAATCATTAATATCCATTCGAATTCATAATAACATCATTACTATGCAATAACCAAACCTCAACCCCACTCCACTCGTTGTATACTTCAAATTACAGTAAGATCACAGCAACAACTCTCATAATACATTCAAAGCAATTAAGTTCAAATATATGCAAAGGATTATTTACTTTGAAACCAGTCTTGTTATTCCACAGCACACCCAACAACAACACTCATTACTGTGGCTTGGCACCAGCGTAAGTGGAGGGACCATGTAAATATTTAAAGCCCCCACAAATATATAAATATTCATTCCAGAATGATTTGATGCGCTAAATAAATAATCCCGTATTAAATAAATGACAGCCTAAATAAAACTTTAAAAACAGGATCTTGGGAAATGAAGATGAAATGAATCAGACGGAGCGGGGAAAGACGCAGGAAGTGAAATGGGAGGGGTGGGTGCGGCTGTTTGGTTGTGATGTCAGATATCACTCCACTGCTTTCGATTGCTAATGGCAGCCGTGCGAAGGTGCCGAGCTAATTACAGCCGATCCGCCAATTAGGTGAACTTTAGCTCTGCCTTCTGAGGGAGGGCGCCACAGAGAGGGACACCTAAGGGAACTGGTTCACTTTCAGAGGCGGAGTTTATCTGTAAACATCTATCCAGGAAACACACACTGGGTTAACTCGTCAAACACTTCACCTGTTTCTAGACAAATGTGACTTTAGACTTCCTTTAATATGAATCAAAATGAATTAAATATAAATTAAATATGAATTAAAACTGCAAAAATTGTAAAGAAACCTCAGTAAAAGCTTTAGCAAGCACCACCAACCAGCATCTTGGTGCTCCTTACAAATATTATCGACAAATAATATCGACAAATATTAGACTTGTAAATTTACGAATCATCGTAGATGTTCCCTCAACAAAAATTCCAAAATGATCCACGAGATGAGGAAATCTCATCGCGGCGGGCTAATCACTAATCCCGCGGCCAGACTCCGCTACAGCACGACCGCTGCACCTTTATGGCGAGCGAGCCCGAGCTATAACTTACAGAGCAGCGGGAGTTTGGCCTTTGTGATGGCTATGATTAGTCTTTTGTGTTCCCAAGCAGAATTAAAGATGAAATTCTACAAGCTAGTCAGCGCGGATCCATTTTCAGCACACTCTTAAAACGTATTTCTTTTTTCCCGTTCCTGTCTATCTTTTTTGTTCTTTTTATGCCTCTTTTTTTGAAGGTTTGATATGACGCCCGCAGGGCCGTGGGAGATAGAGGCTGTTCTGTGGGGAAATACAGACAGGAAACACAATAGGAGCAATCTTGTCCTTTAGTATGCTTTGTACTCTGCTGAACTCTGTCTGGTCGAGCCATTTAGTGCCTTTTTCAACACTCAGACTTTATTTTCTCACTGTACTTTAGTTTTACATTTATGGTTTGTTCCTGCCAAAGGACAAGATGATAAGTGCAGAGAAGCTTAAAGAGATTTAAAGCAACACGTCACCCAAAAATTAAATTTCTATCCATCTATTTACTTATTTGTGCCGTTCCAAGAGTTTATTTCTTCTGTTTTAAAGATAATCCTGGACGTATTTTTGATATAATGAAAGTGAACGGGAACTAGCGTCGTCAGCTCCAAAATGCCAAAAAGCACCAAGCAAATACCGTAAAAGGGGCCAAAATATTCTTCATGAATTCAATTCACGTTTCGCAGAAGAAATAAAGTCCCACAGGTTTGGAACGACATGGGGGTGAGTAAATGATAACAGAATTTCTTATTTTTGGCTGACTCTTCCGCTAACAAAACAAGCCAGTTTCTGCTGGTTTATGAAATCCTGCTTTCAAAATGCCAAAGCTATGCAAATACAGTACGTGACGAGGGCCCGAGATGTGATAATTATGGGCTTATTTGTTAGCTGTCACTTCTCTTATTGCTCAGGGACATCAGGCGAGTTTAAAGGGAGCCCCATCAGAGGGGATCACATTTGCTGAAGCACCAGAGATGATTCAAAAGAGAGGCAGACACCCATGCAGTTGAAGAACCTGTCAATAAACTGTCACCGTGACAACCATGTTCTTCTGAGACCCGCAATGTGCGCTCACTGCTTGGAAATGTTTCTCACAGAGTCAGTCTGCTTCTCCTACTGGAAACTGAGAAAAATATATATTTTTTTTGTATTTTTAAATCTGCAAGGGAACTGAAGACTGTCTGTCTGGTTTCAGATTGTGTTTTACGGTGTTGATAAAGTACAAAAATAAAGCTTAGCAAATTATAATAAAGATATGTAATATACTGTTTTCTGGTCATTATTACAAAGTAATATCAAACGGATATTACACTAGCAGAGATTAGCTGTCAGGAACGACGGTCAAATATACTGTTTAGTTGTACATTTAGTCATTATACAAAATAGGTTGACCAGAATGATGTGCTTGACCAATCAGAAACAAGAATTTTAAAGAACCACACTGCAATGTATAATATAATTCTAAGAAATATATATATATATTTAAAGAAAACAATGCTGATAGAGTGAGAGAAAAAATTAATTTGTTTTCTCCGATAGCTATAAAAGACGCAACTGATACCACGGGCTGATGAAATGAAGTTAATTATTTTCTGAGGTAATCTGAGCAGAGGTATGAGCACATCCTGCTTGTGTGTGTGTGTGTGTGTGTGGTAATCTTACTGCTGGCTCATTTCATTCAGTTAAGCCTGTAGGTCTCTGCTCTATATTGCTGCGTAAAAACTGATAAAATTATGTTGTCTGACATTCATCTTGATTTGCTTGTTACTGATATCCTTATGAGCACAGAGTACCTGCCACTTAGTGGAGAAACCCTGGAACTGTAGTTGTCTGTGTGTGTGTGTGTGTGTACCCAAATTGTAGCAAAACCTGACAAATCTGGGCAAAACCTCCTTTTGGGGATGTCCTTTTTTGTAAAAACGCTATAAAATAGAGAACATAATGTTTTTATTGTAAAAATGCTACCCAGGAAACACATTGTAAAATGGTTTTCTGTTACAGTTGTACACAGTTGTGTATTACTAGTGTTTATAACTAGCTGTTTTTAAACACAATAGAAGTCTATGGAATGTCCCCGTTTAGATAGATAAGCAAGTGTGTGTGTGTGTGTGTGTAGGAATTTTGATTGGCCAGGCAGTTGCCATCATAACAATCACATCATACAGAAACAATTCAGTTTTCCAGGGGTCAATAACAGGTGTGATTTAACTGTCTTGACAAGTCAAAGACTTTTGAGACGGGTTCGACCTCAAGTACCGAAAACAAATATGCTATTTAAGCAAACTTTTAGAGATTTTGTGTGTGCGTTCGCGCGTGTTTGCGTCAGAAAAGGTTGAGGTGTAACAGATGTGAAACTGTTTTGATGGGAAAAGCTACAAAACGTACAACACACCGAATTTCTGCTGTGTCGCTAACTAAACTAAACTAAAGTTATATAACTTAGTGTCTCACGCCCTTAGAAAATAACCTACAGTTTAGCTACAATAGTATTTTTCATCACAGACTGTCTCAGAGCAATAATAAACTACAGTTTAATTGCACATCTTTATGTAATGAATATAACAAGCTGATCTGCAGGATAACATTTACAAGACTCGAAGAAATGATGACTATGTTTAAACGAAAGCTACACCTACAAATGTAAATGTAATAAATGTAATATCACAACTGGCATGTTTTAAGACAGACGGTACAGACACGCTTTTAAAGCAAAACATATCACAAAGAGAATTTTGTGAAGTTATACATTATAAAACTGCAGTTCGATAGTTCAAATTGAAGCAAAATACATTTGGTCACTTCCTGGTTGTCAATTATAATAAGAGCATGACTGTATCTGTTGTCACTCTGCTTGGACACCGCATGCGTACTGTTGTTATCAGATATTAAAATCACTTACCTTTATGATGTCATTTAGGTGGAACAGACCAACACACAGCACCACAACAGAGAGAGAGAGAGAGAGAGAGAGAGAGAGAGAAAGAGAGATTAGTACAAATGCTACACATAATGACGTTTTCAGTATGTTTTAGTTGCATCAAACAATACACAACAATACACAAGATCAATAAACAATACACAAGATCTGTATGGCTTTGACTTAGAGAGACTTGCTTAAAGGAGAAAGCATTCCTAACTTTATCAAACGACTCCAGAGTGTATTATTACATGTGAATTAAACTACAATCTCAAAAGAGGTTCAGGAAGAAGCCCCCTACTGGACGAGGAAGGGAATGTGGGGGTGCGTCTTTTTTTAAAAACACGTCCCAGTCAAACAATATTTAGAAATCATATTTTGACTCGATATGAATAGCTCTTTACTCTCACCACTGTAACATAGAAATTGTTTCACATTTAAAATGAGCATAAATCACAGGCCGTACAACAAATACCAGCATGATGTGTAATTAACAGATTCCAATGTAAATGATGAATCATTGTTTTTACTTTGCAGTAGTGACAATAAGATGTTTTACACGTTACAGTAACGCGTATGGGATGGAAACATGCTTAACCGCCATGAAACATGTTACAGTACAAACATCAAAATCTTAATGCTTGGCAAGCAAAACATGATTTGTTTAGGCTAGTTATATTTTGGAGACAGTTTTAGCACATTCTCATCTTATTATTATGAAACAGCATACGTACATAAAAATGACATTTTAATAGCTACATAGAGGTGTGGTGATCTAATAACAGCATTAATTTTATTATTATTATTATTATCATTACTGATCTGTACAAGTGATTAGGAGTCACGTGTTTGCATTGCATGTAACAACACTGTGTTACATACTGTAGTTAAACTCATGCTTGATGCTTACGAAACAACATGACATTCACGGCACAAGGCTAAAAGCGTCAGCATAAAAGCGCATCCACACAAACTGAGGTTGGTACCCGACGTGAAAGCGCACACTCGCACTCATTATCGACACAGGTGGGTGTACCCTCTCTGTGAGAGCTGTCGAAAAGCTGAATCACAACCGCTCTGATGCCGCGTCAAAGCCCCCCAGCCTCCAGAGCCGGCGAGAGGGGAACAGATAACGTCCGATGAGCCGCGCGCGGTGTAATTGAAGTGTAGATTACTATCAGGCGTGTGTTTGCCGGATCAAAACCCCTTTAAAAATACACACAGAGTGCTTGTGCGGAGCAGGTACAATGAGGTAGCTTTAGGAGAGATTTAGAGGAGCACGACCCAACCATAACAATTAAATGTTATTTCGAGCTTCTGTCCGCCAGTGAAAACTCAGTGGTCCAAAAATATGGCGACTAGTTTACAGAGCATTGAAAATGATGTTTTAAAAACATTAGCAGTATGAAATATAATTGCACCCTATTGTTTTGGCATGGATCAATCAATGGAGTGAGTTTGGGACGGGCAAATGTATGTTCACTACAAGACAGGAAATGCTTAGAAAACTATAAAAATAAACACAAGACCTCATTTTTACATTTTGTCTTTAAGAAAAAGTGAGTTTTACTCATTGGACCAAAACTTGCTAGCACAATGCTAGCCTAGCCTTGTGAATGGTTGCCAGGGTGTTTCTAGGGAGTCTTTTTGCGGTTGCTGAAGTGTTATGGCAGGTTGGTAGGTGGTTGCATACTGGCTCAAGTCAAAAGTGCCCAAGTGTCTCCTTCAATGTAATTTTAAGGCATTTATATTTTTATGATTTATATATTGCTTGTTTTATAATCAGCCTGGTGGAAAAAATATTACTTTAAAAAATGTCATAGCACATCTCTCCTCAACAACACCTGCAATTGGAGGTACAGTATTATTTAGATAAATAATAGTAATGCATCAAAGTTTAATTCGTCGTGTTTGTTAACCCAAGGATAAGCAATGGTAACAACACCACAAATAAGTCAAAAAAGAGCGAGAGATGAAGAGTTGGTTAGTTTGCCCTGTTCTTGAGCTGTCCCTCATTACTGTACCTCAAGCTGCCTTCCAATCACCCTTTGAAGTGCTTTGAGCTACTCGTCTCCATGAAAACGAGAATCGTTAATCCACTTGTTAATTAAGAGTGTGTTTGCACGCTCATGTCTGAAGTGCCCCTTTCTCCTTGGAAGTCTTGAAGGGCCATGAAAGAAGATTGATATCAAAAGGAACCAGCCTGATTTTTCACTGATAAAACGAAAGAACATGCACGCTCACAAGCATGCGACGTTAATGCGCCACTCGCGCGTTAGATGATGCTGCAAGGAGATTCAAGCTGCAGAATTTCGAGAGGCATATATTGACGGCACTCACGAAAACCTGCGTCTTATTAAGCAACCACCTACGATACAAGTTCAGCAAGGCGCTAAATGCGATAAAACAGCACTGCGTCGCATTTAAAGCGACCTGCGAGAATGGGTATCGCGGCACGTAGATTCCATTCGCCGCGGAATTGGAATTCGATTTGCATACCTCCCTAAACGAATCGGGTGCTAAAACGACACAAAGCGTGCAAATAAACGACGCTATCATCTTAAAAGTGTTTCACTGAAGGAAAGTCAAAACAAACATCATGATTTGCCTCAATTAGAAGAAAGTCTTCGTAAACGTTTTCCGAGCCCTGCGAGGATGTCTGCGCCTACAGTGCAATTCCTGGCTCAATGCGATTAAAGCCCATTTCCTGCGTTCAACAAAACGAATACTCAGTGAGGGACTTAAAAGATGTTTTGTAGGTTTTTTTGGAAGGTGGAAGGGAAAAAACGAGGGATGGGATGAGAAGAGTGGAAGCAGACAGAGTATGGTTGTCCTCGTCGTTCCTTTCTCGTCGTCTGATGAATGTTCTTTCAATTTTGAGTAAACAGGGAGCAAACCTGAGGAAAGAAGAAGCTCTCTCACACATTCTCGCCATTTTCTCTGAGCCCTGAGGGTCTAACCTAGGCAAAGACAGAAGAGAAGCTCTCTGCACGCCCCCCCCAAATCCTCCCACCGCCCCACTGTGCCAACAACTTTCCCTTTCTGTTCAATTAATGAACCATAAATAACCAAATGAAGTGTCAAGAAAGAATGCAATTTATCACGGCTTTCACCAGTACACCTCACGAGCGAGACCTCGCGTCCGTGGCCTCGCTGTTTCGCCCCAAACAGAGAAACACCCAAAAAACAACAGGGGAGATGGGGGAAGCAATAAAAAGATTTATTTCTGTCGGAGAGCTCCAGCCCAGAATTTTTTCCTGAGCTGGAACCCCTCACAGGTGCAGCGATTTGACAAATAAGCTGCGAGCGGCCAACCGTCTGCCTTTGTTAAGGTATCTGAGATAGAGTGGCAATACATTTGGTTAAGAGAGACCGACAACAGACTCGCCGGGCTCCCGCGGGGGCTACCGGGGAGCATGGCGTTAAAAACATATCCTCCTGCCGTCTGGGTTGTAGATCACTGAGGCAGCTTAGGGTTCTTAGTCAGGTAGGTTTTTTATATATACATGCATGCAAACGTATCTCTCTCTCTGTCTCTCTCTCTCTCTCTCTCTCTCTCTCTCTCTCTCTAGAGAAAGAGACAGAGAAAGAGAGACAGAGAGAGAGATATATATACATACATACATATATACACACACATATACACACACACACACATAAATTAGCCTAGACAACTATCCAGGGAAAAGGAACTGCTCCTTTGCTCCTTTACTCGTCTGAAAGCTTCACATACCGTGAAGGCAGCGCAGTGCCTGGCAGAGAGGAAAAAAATGAAAACTCATTGAATAATATATGACAGCTCGGGTTTTGAATTCAACATTAAAAGTGATGACGTGCGTACAAACTCTGCTTTACTTTATCTCCAGGCCCCTGAATCAAAACCTCGGGCTTTAAAAGCAACGTTAAACAGCCTCTCCTCGCAGTCAGATCATTTGCGCAAAAAAAAGAGAACGAAAAAAAACACAAGTAGGAGCTGAATACATCTGAATAGAACCATTTTACAGCCTGCAAGCTAAGCCGGAACTACAGTCACTATGAAATCCTGCTAAACCAATTAATGGCTCCTGTTAACCCACTCGACTTTGGAGAGGGATTGTGTCTCTCAATAACATGCAACACCTCCCTTTCTGTAGCGGAAAGGGAAAAAAAGTGCCGCGGCCCACACATGCTAGCCGCTGACAAAGACAAACCAAATTGGTTCTGGGATGAGAGAGCGAGTCATTGTCGTCACAGATCGTGTGTAACACCTCTTGATGCTTGGCTTTTGTCTCATATCTGTTGAGCTTCTTAAGCTTCTGTCTCTGCACTCTTCAAATGGAATGAACGCAATCACGCATCTGTCTTCTATTTAAACCATTTTAACCGACACTGGGAAAACTTACATTTCTGAGAAACTTACTGGGAGATGCAAGTAAATAATGCAATTTCACACAGCGAACCACCAACTCCAGTGGCATGATGCTTTTATAAAAATCAACACACAGCTTGTTTTTATTACTATTTATTAAAATACACCAATTTTCCAATAAATACAGTGTGTTATCTTAATTTACATGCTTTATTTACATATAGCTAACAATTAAGATGACATTGAAAATTCTCTTTATCAACCCGCTTCACTAGAAAAAGACAATGCTGACAATTAAACCAGCATTGAATGCATTCAAGTTACACATTTTGTCAGTGCTTGTGCTCTCTGGAAATCGAACCCACGACCTTCGCGTTGCCAGCGCAATGCTCTACCAACTGAGCTACAGGAACAGCCCAGTCAATAAAAAGTGTCTATATATTCAAATACTAAACTACACAAATTCAATTCAGATACAAAACTATTACATTGATAATAAAAAGATTAAAAAAACACCCACACTATTCAAGAAGCTGCTCCTGAGCTCATTTACACTGATCAGGTGCCAGTTTCCTCCCTCCAAACTCCACTGTCACAAATACAACTAATCTGATCCCAGACCAACATTAAAGGGCAGCAGCATTAGACGCAGCACAGCAAGATAAATGACATTTTCTAAAATCATGCTGACATTTTCAATTATCATGCACAAGGCACCGAAACTCCAAGAGTAGGTTTGTCAGGCTAAGGCAGATGAGCCGTGCAACTTATCGCTTGAGGAAGAGTCCACTGATGGACCGGGGCTTTGAAACAGAAATCTGGACCTGACTGAGGTCTGGACACAGGTGGAATTGGATGTCGGGTGAAAACAAAGATAAAGAAGCAGGCGTGGGCGGACCCGGCTTGGTAGATCCTCTGGCTCCAATCTGCTGGCTACTTGAGGGGTCTTGGCTCCAATGAAGACCTTCTATGAAAGGCTTAAGGTGAAAGGCCAAATCTGTGGTCTATATTTCTGTCAAACACAGGCAGGTTTGGGCTCATTTCCTCGCAGCACTTCCAGGAAGTGATAGCGAGGCTGGTGAGGACAAAGTGGTCCCCACCCACAGTTAGACAGACAATCTACCAGCAATCGTCAGTAGAAGACACGGAAATTAAATATTCAAAGGCCATAATGACAGAGTTCATTAAAATGACATTTTAAATAGAAATGTGATGTACATAAATAAGGAAATAATAAAAAGCTTCAGAATCGGACGTTCCATGGAAGTTGGAGGCTGTAGAGGGAAATACTGGGAAAAAAAAGACAGTTAATCTCAAGAAACGTCAAGAATACGGAAAGTTCAAAAAAGAGAGTGAATTCCAGAGTCGATATTAGTCGAGTCGGTTAAAACAAGCAGCTGAAATTATGCAAAACATGGCAACCAAACAAGCAGGTGTCTCTACATATCTCCACACCTTGTCTACACTGCTGCTCTGTCGCTGGAAGCTACAAGCTGAAATGTTGCCAAAGAGACTGCGACAAACAGGGGAGAAAACTCTCTCCAGGCATTTCTGAGAAACTTCTTGGGGAATTTTGTCATTAAATATGTCTGCAGAACACATTGATATACATCCAAACTGCTTTCGAGGCTGAGAATCAGCAAAGAAAATGCTTTTCACCGTTCACCATATGATAGAAAACCTCTCTCTTTTGATATTACGTTAATTGTGTGTGAAACGACTGAGCTACTGAGAACATCATTTATTTGCCTAAACCGTCGCTATAAGACCTTATCTACCCCAAAGTTTGGCAAACACACCAGTTGATACATTTCTACTGTACAACATATATCATCATACACCCTTAAAGGTTCCCAAAAGGTTCTTTTTCGAACTATATGAAGCCATAAAGAACCTTTAATTTCCACAGAGGCTTTCTGTTACCCAAACATTCCTTGTAGTGGAAAAAGGTTCCACAGTTTATAAGAACCTTCGACTAAAAGCATCTTTGAGGAACTAAAAATGGTTCTTCTATGGCTTCGATGTGAAGAACCCTTATTTTGAAGAGTGTAGCCTGCGACCCAGTCCTACATTCTGTATTCTCTTTCTTGTCATGCTGTAGGCCTTGTTCTTATCCACAAAAGCGTCTAACTGGATGTTCCATCACCTTGAATAACTTTTACCAGGCATCCATCCATCCATCCACATTCTCTACTGCCTCACTTTCTTCCGCCCTCTAAACAGTTGGTCCCCTCTTCCCCCATTATTACCAAACGTCCTTCGAACACTTCTGGACGACCATCACTCAAGTGAGCTATAAGCCTCATCGCCACCAACGCATGACTTCTCATCACACCGACGTGCCGTATTGAGACGTTCCATCACATCCCTGTCAGCAAAACGGAGGCAAATTCGCCACGAGCGTTCGGCAACACCGGAGGGGACGGGATGCGAGGCGGCGTTCCGTCGTCGGATGAGGATGTGAGGGGGTGACTTATTATTTGAGCTTGAAGCTTGAGTCACAAACATCAAATCCTCTCTAATCCTTAGTGAGTCATGGCAACAACGCTAACAAAAAGAGCCTGGCTTACCTCATTAGGGTGCACATGTTCCAAATCAGCAGCGCGTCTAGAATTCTAGGAGCGATCGTCACGAGTGGTTGCCAGATGGTATTATCACATCATATTGTAGAGCGTTGCCAGATTTCACTTAAAATGTGTCATGGGAGGAACTACAAGCGTATTTATTAAATTTAGAATTTGATGACGGATACAAAACCGATTTTATGATTAATAGTTTGATCATCGCATATGGAGCAAATACTATTCGGAACCGAGCATCAATATTCCCTTCTCACTATTGAAGTGAGTGTTCTTAGGGATGCACTGCATTACTGTCTTAAATGTGTACAGCAGGAGAATCCATGTGTTATGCTACCAGCTTATTTTGAATGAACGCTATCTTTTCATTGATCTAAACATTGTTAGAATGTTATCTTAAAAACACATCAGCAAGCTGTTGAAGGTCAAGTGGGTCTAGAATAACAAACTAGATAATGAGTAGATAATGACAAAATGTTTAGGTGAATTGTTTCTTTAAAATTCTTGTGACAATGAAAAGATTAGCCATTACTATCAAAAACTTTTCAACTTATGTAAAAAAATATGTACAAAATACTTAATAAGCTGATTTTGCTTGGGTGTACATATGATTTTAAAATCCCAGGTAAGATTATAAATCATGTCAGTTAATAAAATCTGATTACAAATGTAAATGTGTTTGCCTTAATGGTTCATAGTTCTGGTCCTGGGGACCTTAAACACCCTACATTTGCCATCTCCTCTATATATATATATATATATATACATACTTATCCAGATCAGTTCATGGAACTCTGAACTCCCAAGACTGGACCTGAGAACCACTGCTGTATAGTGTATCTCAGGTCCTCTTATTCATTGTGTTGTATTGGTATCAGAGTGGGCACACTGGTGGCTTGGTGGTGGTGATGGATGGCTTAACACGACGTATAAATTATATAACAGCGGGTAAACTCAATCCACCCATTATTTCCCATGTTTTGTCTTTCGCCCCGCAGAAGGACAAAGCAGAGAGATACGACCCGCAACGCTGACAGCCACACGGCAAACAGCAACATGTTCACGCAGATAAACAAACAACGGTAGCCGATCCGTCAGCCTTTCTAGCGGCGAAAAAAATCTTAATTTAATTAGTGGCGCAGGTATTGATTTAATTGTAGCAACAGTATGTTGATAACTCATGATTGATTGAGGGTTTCGAGCGTCAGTGGGAGGCCCTGAGCAGAATAACAACTCCTGGGTTTTTTCTTTTCCATTAGCTATTAATCTTCTTTCCCCCTTTTATTTGGGAAATTAATTTTGCGCCGCGCGTAAAACGGCACTCGATTCGTTGCGAGTGTCCTTTGGCAACGTCAGACCTACGAAAAGGCTGTTTTTATTAAAAATGTCAGAAAGGAAAGAAAATATGTCTCTCACGGAGCACAGAGAGCTTGGAAAGGGGGAAAAATAAGAGGTGGAGAGAGCAATGCAATCCACGGCCAAGTTGGAGAGGCAAACGCTTGCCTGAGATGGATATCTGCTCACTTCCTGTTTCAGAACACTTGATGCGACACAAATGTCTAACTGTGGAATTTCCCAGACTTTGACTCGCTGCTCCAAAGACAACATTTCTCTGCTTTCAATAAAAGATTTCTATGTAAAAAGGCACATTCATAGGTCTTAATCGTGTTGGCTGTTCTGTGCACAGTATACTTGGTTATGTCACTCAAGTACCGTAAATAACTATTATGGAAATCTCGACAGTCAGTTTTGTGCTGGCTAGTTATGTAGTTATTAATCTAAATGAGGACTTCCCTTTGACATTTAATGTTCTTAGTGGTAATTAGTGGCGCTTCCTAAGGCACACATTACAATTACTATAGTTCATACTGACAATTAGAGATGTAAACAAAGATACACGCATAGACTTGCATTAAAAGAGCAATCAAATCTATGCTTAGAGACCAGAATACCTTTAAGACTTGCAGATGGGCTAATGGGCTTCTAAGCTAACAACCTGGCAACACCCTAGCAACCACCCTAATGCTATAGTAACTCACAATGCCAGACCATGAGTTTGCCACTGAATCACTACTCACATTTTCTTTAGAAAGCATAAAATATACTTGTAACTACTAAGGACAAACTCTAACCTTCAAACATGTTATTTTACGAAGTAAATAAAACAGCCAATAAGCCACTTTATGTACCAAACTTCCTTTCAAAAGGAGCTAGTTTTAGCTACCAGTTACTTCTAAGGCCATTTTTCAGCTATTTTGTCCCCAAAGTAAAGCTAGGATAAAAACCCACCCACATACACGTACACATACACATACATATGTATTCAAAGTAAAGCCTATGCAATTATAATTGAAAGTGATTCTGGTATAATTCTGGTTTCCCAGTCTTGGCTTTCAGAGTAAAACATTCTGACATCTAGTTATCACAATGTGACGGCTCTTTAATGTTCCACAGTGTCGTGTGACTACTGCGACATACGCTGCAATAAGCCACATTGTTCCCTCCAGTCTTATGGATTTAATTAGATTTGATAACTTGTTGTTTTATGTCAGTAACTGTGGCTCTGGGCACTTTCCCTTACAAATTTGTTCCCTCTCTGTTGCTCTCTCCATTTTTCTGCCTTTCGTTCGCTGTGCGGAGGGTCTGTCGCTCTGCTCTGTAACAAACTGTCGTAGTCAATACTCCAGATGTGAAAAGACGGCAAAATAACAGCAGATTCTTTCATGTCCCCTGAAAAGCAGTGAATTCCTTTCCTGGTATTTTCCACGAATATGGTACACTTTGGCGTTCCAAGACATTTCTAAAGCATTAGAGGCGCAAATCACATAAATACGGTTTGAAAAACGATTAACTACATAAAAACACAACATGAAAAAAGTACAAAAAAACAACCAGTGGTAAAAATGTGATTTTGGCCTATTTGTTAAACATAAGCGAGTTATTTACAAAAAGAAAAATTTTCCCATCTCTGACTAATACAGGAAGAATAATAATCATTAACTGTATTGTAAATAATTGTTTAATCCAATATTTGGTCTGTATTTTTTGTCAACATATCTCTAATACTAAGGTACTAATAAGTACACGTTTATTATGTTTTTAAATATATTTTTTAAAGGCTTAACATTAACAAAAGCACGCTGCGTGATGAACGGTCTCATTGAAGACTGCAGTTGTACAGTAGCACAGCTCAGAATTTACTGTACGGTTGCAGATTTCAAATCACATCTGCAGTGAAATGAAGCGTGCATGCTCGCGCGCGCCACTGCAGATGCCGTTAGAGGCAAGAACGAGTTTGACATGACACACGGTTTTGCGAGCATTGTCATAAGAACATCTTACAGCAGTCAAATAAAAAAGATTGATGTACTGCAATACTTGGTGCATATGCATCGAAAAGAACTGCAATATTTATTGTACTGTGACTCAAGTACCGTAATAATATTCTGGGATGTAACCAAATATGTAGTATTGGGGGATCAAATGTAAAAGTTAGGTCATTGAGAAAACCATATTTGTGTAGCACTAATCGGAGTTTTGGGAGGGAAACATGGAGATTATGATCCTGATAATATCGCACTGCCAGCAATTTCCACACCAGCTAACTTTCCTTTCTTCTGGTTTAGGCTGCTGATATTTATCTAAATAAAGAAGGAAGAGGCTATATGGATTGACTTTAGACTAGAGCTGGATCTTGATATTTTCCTTTTTTTTCTGATGTGATGCAACACCGAAACTTTTGAGTGATGACGCAAACAAAACCTTGAACCATTTTGAAGTTATTGTGAACGGAAACGAGGTTCTGCTTTCCATGTTTAATTTCTAGAACGACAACAAACACCAAAAGATTACAAATATTGTAAAATGAGCACTCTGCAAGGTAACCAGGTGAACTGATCTAGAATAATTAAACACATAAATGATCAGTAAATGCTAAATTAAAATGTATCTTAACAATAAAACGGCGCATAGCACAACAATATCCGATAACAACGAAAGTGTAAAATCCAAAACTTAATCTCATGTTCTATGGAGGACAGTCTGGAGAACGTACCAAAAACACGATATCTGTTTCGTAAACCCTTTTGTGTTCATTTTTCAGATGGACACCTGACGCACCCTATAGAAAAACTGATCAATATTTAATCTGAAGAAATAAATTGCGCCTGTTTGTCTTTCGTCTTACGAGGGAAATGTATGTATTGTGACAACACCAGCAATGCATTAATCAAATAATGGAATAGTGATTTTCTGAGGTACGTTGACATGATGTATCTAGCGGCCTGTGCCTCGTTACCTCAGCGAGGCTGAACTTCGCAGATCACTGCAACCTCGCGTTGTCGCTGCGACGTCGAACTGGATATCTAAGAAAAGATTCAGATCCCATGTGTGCGTCGTGAATAATATGGCGTAACACGCGCGGATATCACACGCTTGTACTTTTGACCTTCCTAACGCTGACAGTGAGGTACTATTTTTTTCTCCATTTATACTCAGGCCCCTTGTCTTCGCAATTACCGCGTTCCAATCTTGCCTCGATCCCCACAGTCACCCGCAATACCCAGTAGAATCGACAGTCTTTCTTGTGGTGGAGCAATTACAGCCTCTATCTCCCTGAAACAAAAACTTTTAGACTAGGATATTAGGAAATGTCAAATTCAGGTTAGATTTCCCTTTTCTCCATAGGCGATGTGGTTTTTCTTCAGCCTGGCTGTGGATGTACTACATAATGCATGAAGCACACTGGCAACCCCTGAAAAACATAGCTTGACTTGCATGCTTTAGTGCCAGATGGAAGTAGTATGCGCCATTAGATATGAGATGGAAAACCAGAACGTTTCAATATAAAACTTGTAATGTTTAAAAAGTGTAATTCCATCCGAGCACATGAGGTAAGTTTGGTCTCTGTGATCAAGTTTAAATCTACCTTGTGTTATTTTCCAGTTCAGCCTGTTTTACCCATAAATTCCTGCTATACTACAATTAAACATAAACACAAAAAAATGTTCAGCAATTTTAGTTTCCATAAATTTAAATGGATATATATATAGTGAACAACACAGATATGTGATATTAGTGCTATTATTATCATATTATCATATATTTTCCAGCTTATGCACAACCACACATAAGTCTGCGCAGAACCAAACAGTTTTAATGTAAACTGGTAAACCTAAAAACTTTGTGTAGACACAGTTTTTAATTGATGTTTTTTAATAATTGAAAATGTTTTTCATTTTTAATAGGGATCTAGAAATAGTAAATATTCTTAGTTGTGCAGGTTTAAACTGCACTTTAAATCAACACAGTTTTTAGACTCCACTGTATGTGCATGTATATCCTTCTAATAGCCTGCCAGTGTTATCGAACGCGAAGCATTTCTAAATTTGTAGATGCGATAGGTAAAGTTTATGTGCTAATTTAAGCACGGTGGATACTCTTATGTAATTTACTTTCTGACTATTTTTTAAGGAAAGATCCCTGGACAGACTCATCTATCTACCAGTATAAATTCAGTGGATGAGTCAGTAGGAATGATATGCATGGACACTGGGCGTCTTATCAGCATCCAGCAGGACAGGCTAATCTCACTTTCAACCATCACCCGCGTTACTTTCCTTCTGCTGCTGCCAAACACTGACACTCCACTTCTAAAACGTACAGCTCTCTAATTTAATGCTTTTCTGCCCATTTTAGTTCAGTAACGTGCTTATAACGTATAATATGTTGTACAATGTGACTAGCTACACATTTCGTTTTGTGACTGACGGCATGTGAACCTAGCATAAAAGCTAAAGTCAGTTTCAGTGAGAGGGAGGAGGGCTATTTACTGACGCATCGAAATTATTTCTCAAACGATCGACAAAATTCCATAATCAGAGTTTTAAATGATTAAAAACAGTTTATAGAACAAAATGTTGTAGATGTATATGACACAGTACTGCTGAATACTTGTAATTGGTTGACAAATGTTCAAAAGGTGACAAAAGGTGTTCATTATTTTTCACTGAATTATATCGGTAATAAGGACAAGAACCAGATAAACAGGCATTGGCTAAGCAATTCAGATAATGATGAATGCAGACCACATCAGGTTTTACAAAAGAAGTGAAGGCCCAGTTACCCATACTATCCAGTTAGGGCACACACATTGGAGTAGTGAGTAGTGAACACACACCCAGGGCAATGGGCAATACTGCAGCACCAGGGAGCAACTGGGTGTAAGAGGGCCTTGCTAAAGGGCACCTCAGTTGTACCTGTCAGCATTGTGAATCGAACTAGCTACCTTCAGTTTACAGGTGCCACTCTCTACCAGTAGGCTGCAACTGCCCCTAAGAAGTTTTTGCCCCAAAGAAGCAAAAACAAATAAAACTAGTAATATAACTTTGGAACAAAATGAGAACGAATAAACAAATATGATTTTGATGAACATTCAGATGAACCAATTGGTGAACTCATTTCCATCACTACACTGTTGCTGAAAAATTCAGATACCCCCGAGACTCATTTTGGAGTTGGATCGGAACTCCCTGAATTGAAACCGAATCCTAGGGTATCTGAGGATTCTTCCCACCCCTGGTACTGTGAATGTTGCCAGAACATTCTAAGGAAAGTGAAGATGGAACAAACGGTTTCCAGTTATCTAGTTTAAATAAACGCAGACCTCAGACAGGAAAGGAAGTAGGAAAGGTTGTAGTACCGCAGTCTGTGTGCTGCAGTCTGGATGAGATATGTATCCCAGCATTCAGTGGAGCGGAGAGTGGAAAAGTCTAGTGATGTAACAGCTGCTAAAATGTGGGCATTCCGCATTTCCCTTTTCCCTTACTCACAGTTTCCCCCAGCGAGCCTTCGTTCGTTCTTTCTGCTCTGTGTTACAGCGTTCTGATTACAAACACTGACGCGGCACTTCTGTAAAACTGTCATCGCAGACCTCGAAAACAGACCTCGAAAACAGACCTCTTTCCAAGACGAAAGCGTCTGTACAGTGTCTGCTTAAATTAAAAGGTCTGGTTATGAGCTCATACACATCAATAAAACCTAAACCAGCGAACGATTAAGGTCGTCAAACCTGCGGTAAGTAGTTTTTATTCTTGCACACATGATTCATGTGGAGCACACCAGTGGACTTTGAATCTTGCTGCCGTTTTACCCCTAAATTGTTTTTATAAAGCACCGAGATTCTCAACGGCCAAATTACTGCAAAGTTTGGAGAGTGATTTTATCACTTTGTAAGTGATTATTTTATTTGTTTAAGTTACTTAACGGCAGGAGTAAATTCCCCAAATGATTGTTACGCGTCTCAAAGACAAGCTCTCAGCGTCTACAAAGTGCATTAAAGTCTAGTTGTTCAGTTCTGTACACACCAAACAGATTTAATAGAAATTCAGATAGAATGTGTTGTCACTTCTCCAAGTAACAAGTTCTGTGTGCACAGAACAGGACTGAGCACTCAGAGGAGGAGTGACAACTGTATTCAGTAGCACAGTGGCCAATGCAACCTTGATTGTTATGCCGTAGGATGTTGCCATAGAAACATAACAGGACAGACAATGCTGTTAACACACGAGTTGTGTAAAGGCTTATGTCCTCCCTCTCCACCCCTTTCTATTTGCGTGTCCAAACTCAGCGAGACCCAATATCCTGTTTTGGCTGTAAAATAGTTGTTTTAACCTTTCACCCCCGCCCCATTTGTCAAGGAGAGAATGAACAATATCCCAGCGGCCAAATCCTAATACAGGACAAACGGGGCTGAACTTGAGCAGGAATGTCGACGCGAGAAGGTCCTATCCCAGATAAGTTAGTTTGCCTCAAAGTCAAGGTGGCCAGATGGTGGTAGCGTGTTGGAGCTGATGGTGTTGTTCTTGCCTTCCGTCTCTCATGTGAGATCATCCAAACGAAACAAACTGTCCTTTTATAAACCCGGCGTCTCTCAAAGGAACGCGCCTTCCTGTGCTTTAGCGAACGTTAGCAAACAAGCTTCCAGCCCGTGTAAATGTGGTAAAATGACATTGCGGGTTACAGCTCACGAGAAACAGGCAGAAAGTGTGTGTGTAGAACACTTTGTAGTGGTCATGGTAACAAAGAATTTAACTTAAGTAAAATTACTTTCCCTAAATTAATGTATGCTAAATTGTATGCTAAAACACCGTCGATAGCGTGTGCAAATAAACAACGTTATTAAACGTTCCTCTGGAACACTTGATTCTGATTGGTTAGTGGCCACATTCTGTGGTCATCTGTGTGATAACAACTGCTAAAACAGATAAGCCACTGCTCACCCAGAGGGAAATGTTATTGCTCTGAGGTTGCTCTTTTAAAGCTCAGGAGATTTGATGGCGCTCTCGGTTGCGTTTCATTTAAATATCAACTTAAATATCAACAAAACAGAAACAATGAGACAATTGTTAAAATACATGAAGAGTACAGAGCTGTGAAATTAATGTAGACTGTAGCTAACTAACAATTCTCAGGATTTGGGTAAATCTGATGCGAAAGTTTGAGTTCATACTGAAACCCTTAATAATATTGGCATTTGAATGGAGACTTTTGGGACATAAGATCTCTTAGGATCTCTTCTAAAGCTCTAATGGAGACATTTGTGAGATTTTTGGGTCTTTTTCTCTGGGGAAATAACACAGAGTCACAAGAGACTTAGGCAAACAGTTGTTAATGAGATCTCATCTGTATTTTTCAGATATTGTCATGTTGTCATAGTCATGTTGATCGGTGCAACTTGTATGTTTAATGTACAACTCCACTGTCTATCTCATTTTAGATCACCCTATCGCAATCAATTGTACATCAATGTACATCATCCCTCACAGTTCGGTGGCCGCCATATATTCATAGCGAATTTCCAACTCAAATGGGCCAATGCTATGCCAACCAGAACACAACAGAACAAAGGCTTGACATGACCCGACCCGTGAACCAGGGTAATATTGGATGACACCAATGTGAGCACATTCAATTAGACAGACTCCCGAGTGCTGGGGGCACAGGAGGGCGAGCCGAGCCGAGCCGGTGATGTGACAAAAATTAAACTTGTTACGAACTAATTTCAACTTTGCTTCTTCGAAACTTGCATTACCACTCCCTCTCTCTCTCTCTGTCTCTCTCTCACTGGAGGCATTTGCATATCCCAGGTAAACTGGGGAATAAAGACAGCGGATCCAATTAATCCTCCTGGGAGCTAATTAGTTACAATTAAATTTATGCTTCACTTGTTGTACAGGAGTTTGGTGTAAACACGTAAAGAATATGTAAACTCGCCCGTTTTTCACCCAAACTATTAAAGTGTTCTCACGTAAAAAGACAAAAAGAACAACACTGAACAACACTTCTGGAGAGGGCAATACTGCACCCTTCAGATTTTAAAATATGTTTAGGAAGTAAGATAAAAATAAAGTCATAAAATATAATCAGGTTCTAATACACACACACATATATATACATACACACACACATATTACATTCTCAAAAATATTTTATATTTTCTGATGCAAAACTCACCACTATAATGCTACTATTAAAACTCACCTCCATAATACTACTATTAAAACTCACCTCCATAATGCCACTATTAATCTACAGAATCATATGCATATACACATAAGTGTATCACTTCTAACATCTCCAGTCTCACACAGAAACACAGGTGTGTGTGGTTTGCCTACATTTTGTCATCACCCATCAACATTGATTTCCGTTTGTTACACAAGCCCTCAGCGTGTCACTTCCTGTTATGCGGTGGAGCAGCACAGGCCGAGCTGTCACACCTCACCTCGGTAACAACAAACAAATAAACAAAAGAGAACAGAAAAGATGCTGAGAGACAGGACACACAGAGACATAGGAGACGAGTGGAGACTGAACGAGACAAGACATTCATGCATTCACAATGCATTTATTATGAAATGATATAAACCTTACTATTTATTAAAATAATACTATCGGGAAACATACGGCCACACCTCAAATAAACATCACATTCACACAGGCATGTCTTACTGTATGTGTTTATACCATAAAACTGCATGTAGTGAATGTGATAGAGATCGCCATAAAAAGTCTGTTTATGTTATTGTGCTACATTAGTGCACATTATTCCGAAGCAAAAAAAGTTTGTGTGCGTAATCCAGGTTTTATCGAATTATATAAACTGGCTGATATCAACGATGCTAATAGTTGATGTAAATCAACTGGCAAAAACTACGAATATTTAGGCATTGCTCAGTTTACTGTTTTAAGTAAGGTGGCATTTATCAAAAATTGACAATAATTACTGTAGTAGTTATCTTTAGGGCATAAACGTTTTTATAACCAAGCAATAACATTAAGACAATGTTATTAAAACGTTCTATATTATATTGTCTTAATGTTATTGCTTTTAATGTTTTTGTCACTTAATGGAAATGTTAAACAAACGTTCTTACAACCCGAAATATCTTACAACAGTGGGCACTTAAGCATCTGATAAAACCGTCCCTCCGCCCCCTTAGACGGACAAGATGGTGTAAAAATAGACGGAGAACATGTACATGGCAGCCAAGCCCTGCTGTCTATCAGACACGTGTCGCGTACACATTATAATGTAGTCGAGATTCTATCTGTGAGTTATAAAAGCTGACAGTCCATCAAAGCGGCTTCTGAAGGCTGGAAAATAGACGATCATGACTCTATTCACACCTTGTCTGTGTGACTAGCCTCTACATCAGAAGACAGAGGGTAAATCTTTCTCTTTTTTCCCCCACAGAGGGATCGGGCTGCGCACTTGGCAACTTGAGAACTCTGACAGTGTGCTTGTTAAGAAAACTGTCACCTTGAATCAATATGAATTCACTGTACATGGTGGTAATACAATGAATGTAATAACTGTGATTGTTTTCAAGCAGGTTTTCGGGCCGGTCTCCTATTGGTCAGTGAACGGACAGTCCCGCCTCACACTCACTCCATTGTTTGAGGCAGTGTTGCTGTGCAGGAAAAGATGATGTGTAATATAGGCTTTGTCCAAAAGCTAGTCAGCTTCCCTGTTGTCTGCTTCCTACATAGGCAGCATTTTAAGGATATGAAACCTCATCCGTGATATGGAAAGTACCGCTTCATACAAATATTACAAATATAAGCACACAGGATATTAATTTCAAATGAGTTTGGCCTGTCTCTAAGATAACAATGTGATATTTTGATAAGCATATAAACAGATTTAGACTTCAGTTTTTTTAGTAGAATGAATTATATTTATCATTATTCAGAATCAAGATACATTTGAAGATAAAGCTTTTAACCTTTCGAAACAGCCTTTATCATTATTACACACCTACTATGATGCCTAAAACGTTGCCTACGTAGTCAGCTCGCTGGGGTTTGGAACAGAGCCGCAGTTAATTTAAGTTACACCCCACTTTATTTTGCTGCACTATCCTGATATCATGCAGAAAAAACAATATGCAGCCAATTATGAATTTTACTAGGCCTGAAGTGACAGCCTACCTTAGTATGCAGATTGTGCGATGATTTCAAAGAAATCCAAACGTACAGCGTTGTAGGACACATGAAAGGAGAGAAAGCTGCCAAAAGACCTGATTGCAAAAAGGTTACATCATCCAAACAAAGCGAGACAAGTAGAGTCTACGCAGGCAATTTGCTGCTGCATCAGTATTACGTTAAGACAATGGGCCGTCTCCTCCGAACGCCCGTTTCAGCAGTCTTGCGTACGGCGCTTCGCTCTCGCGTTTAGCGAAGAGACTAAACTCTGGTTTTCAACAGATAAAGCAGTTGGAAATGTAAATGAGCGACAAGTATGAGACATCACGCAGACAAAGATAGTTATTCAACTGACGGGACACGAGCTGCAGGTGTTTAATTGGGTGTTCATAAAACAAACGTTTTAAGAGAAAGAAAAGAATGTTAGCATGAGGAGGAAAAAGATACCATGAATTTACATTTTATACTTTTATTATACAGGCCAAACAAACAATTGTTGTCTGTAAAAATGTCTGTATAATACTATACAATGCCAAACAATTACTATACAGGTAGAAAACAGATACGTAACATTATACAACACACAACATCAAAACATAAAACACATCACAGAACACACAACATATAACAGATAACACATAACATAACACAACACTACATAACACAACATCAAAACATCACAACATGCAACACACAACACATCACAGAACACATAACAACAGACAACACCGCATCACATGACATCAAAACACATAACTGATAGGCCTATCACATAACACATTACCGCATAATATAACACACAGCATCAAATCACATAACACAAGATAAAAACATACAATCACCTAACAACAGCATACAGTAACAGTGAGAAAGCAAATCAGGTAAAGGAAGTCCAGAGAGAGCTAAGGAGGGACGTGAAGTTAATTGAGTGTTATTAAAGACTGGGCCCAAATTAATTATGTGTTTCTTGAGAAGGTACAGATTGATAAATATTTTAGTTGGTCAGGAGTTTGTCTGCGGTTACAAAGCAGAAACTGTCTGGAAATAAAAATAATAATGGAAAGACAGACATGACTAAAAACGAATGACTGCATAACTGTCAGGTTTATGTAGTCTGGGTGTCTAATAACTTTACCTGATAGTGTAAATGAATCATGAACTGTACAGTACAGTATCAGCAGCGTGTCTGATTTACGAATGAAATTTTAGTATTCTATTTAATTTTATATTATTTTATAAATTTTATATTATTTCATACAACGTATATAATGTACTCTATGTAAAAAAAATGCTGGATTTTTTTAAAATTACTTTACAAAACATTGTTTAATACATATGAATTAATGGTTGATTGTAATTTACAGGGGATATAGAATGTTATTTAAATATGTACGGCTTGTGCTATCTGGTTAGTGAAGAGCTTTAACAATGTTTTTATCCAGAGTTCAAATGCAGACCGGCACTGCTGTTAGACATCAGTGTCCAAAATATCACATTTCAAATGTGTCTTTGAAAAGAACCACACACTGACGGCCGTATACTGTCAAACCCAAAGCAGATTACAGCTGCTGTAAGGAACCCTTCAACCCCTGCGCAAATACCTCAAATATGTCTGAGGGAACAATACCATAAACCTCAGCCACCTCTGAGCCTGCAGGGCCATCAGGCACGGCACCCGAGACTGATATATAGCAAGAGGAATCAGTGAAAGGAGAGAGAGAGAGAGAGAGAGAGTGTGAAAGAAAGAAAGAAGCGAGGCAAGAAAAACGAGCGCCAAACTTTCTTTGTCCTGTGCCTTTTCTGTCCGCGCAGATGCGCGCTGGAACCGGTGCAGCTGGCCGCCTGACAAATAGGAAAAAATAGTCCAATTTGAGCTGGTCGTTAGCAGTTCGGAGCAGCACATTCCAGATAAATGAGCGGCCGCCTCAGGTATGGCAGGAGATTCTCTTGAAGCATTCCTGAGAGACCGGGCCTGTATTACGGTACCCCCTTCCCCGTGCCTTCGATCTGCCCGGCCCGGCCCAGCCCGGCTACAGCAGAGGTGACCTTGCCACTCCTCTCCTGCTGGGCTTCTTATTTTTACCATTACACCCCCCTTTCTTACACAAAAACACACACACTTGCACCACATGCACTTTACGCCGTTAGCTAACTTAAGATGGCCAGTATTCTACACATTTTTTGCCTTGAAGTCCACTTATAATGTTATTCAAGGGCTTTGCACCAAAAACAGGCGTTAAGACAACGGGCTCTAGGAAACTGAGCCTCTGACCTTTACATTTATGTGTGATGTGACACAATCACTGCCAACTGCAAGATCTTTCATGTTTAATACAGATATGAGGAGCAAAATTTTGGACCAATCAGAGTTCACGGTGGGTTGGGCAACCCAGCCCAAATTTTCCAAACATTACGCTGGGCTATTTAAACTGTACCTTTAAGACTTATATGTAAATGACCTCTGTTATGACTGGCTAACCTCTGTTATGCTGTAGTTTACACTGTTTCTGAATATTATATGTGTGTTGATATGTATATGTGGATAGGCATTTGCCGATAGTTGTGTTGTCATAAGTACAAGGATTTCTAAATAAGCCACGTTCACAGAAAGATCCCAAAAATGGCCTTTTAGACGCAGTATGAGCTCTGAAAGTCAGATTATGTCCACATCAAGCGCCACTATTTCAAATGAGCAGAACAAATATCATTTTTTACACACAAGCACACATATACCACCTGTAAAACAATGCTTTAAGGGACTAGTATGAGATAGCCCCTCAGCATAGTTTTTAGACTATAAAAGTCAGCACAGAAAGCACAAGAGGAAAGAGAAAAAAGGGAATGAGAGAGAGGGGCGAGAGAGGTGTAGCACAACAGCTGACTCCATCTGCTGTGGTTAGGTGAAGGGTAGAGAGTGCACTCCATTAAAAACGTCTGTGAGGGGCTGAGAGGAGTCAAACACTCCGTCTGCCATTCTGATTCTGAAGTTCCCTCCGTGCGGCTAAAACGTACGTGTTGCTGGGGACACGCTAGCTCTGAGGAAACTCTCTAGAGGCTTTACGAATGTCTTACAGGCTTCCAGGTGAGGGGATGGTGTACCACTGGCAGCCGAATAAATGAACACTCGAAATTAAAGACCCGAAATTTAAATAGTATAAAAGTTGAGCGTTTTTGCAGAAGACGTGCGCTAGCAGGACACGTTTTCAAAGCTAGGAAAAAAATCACTGCTGTATCTTACGAGTATTACTGAATAGTGTTGCGTTTTATACAGTTTTAAAATATAACGTGCCAAGCTACTTATAATGTTTCCAATATTTTGTAATACTCATAAAATAGGACTCAAATGAATCGTTTATTTATTTATTATTATTATTGTGTTTACCCGGTTCAATGAAATAAATGGGTTTTGATTGAAAAATGAAAACAAAATGAAATTATATTCTTGGTTAATAGTCGTTTTTCATGGTTGATACTTTGGTTACATCAGCCGGGAAGTAAACCAGCTTCCTAGGTGAGGAAATTTACTACATTTTGAAAAGGGATTATGAACAAACAAAATAATATACGCTGATGAATCGCGCACAATAAGACCAGAGACATTTATTAACAAAGTACATCGGGTCGGTTTTGATTTCATGTTGATTTAACACTCAAAAAGCCGTACTTTAGAGTGAGGCGGTTAAATTACGGTACAGTTTTTAGCCACAAAAAATAGCCAAAAAAAAAGATCAATTTCACAGTCAGATCGGACTCGACACAAAACTTGAATGCGGTTACATAAAAATGACGACCTCTCAATATCGCTATAGCGACACTTCAACAGACTCCACCGTGCAATCTCCGGACATTTCACACAGTACAGCCACTCAGCCAATAATTCGAGCAACATCAGCTCTCATCCTGCCTGCCTGCCGCGGGGGACGGGGGAGCACTGTTATCTGGTAGACGCACAGTCTATACGCGCCGCTGTGGAGTGAAATCCCTAGATACACAACCATACACGCACCGTCCCTCACAATACTTGGTCCGAACTGTCATTATCCGACATCGCAGATCAAATCAAACCTCTCCGTCACTGTGCGGTGCTGATATTTGTGTCTTTTCTGCGGCGGTTTCTTCATTTTTCCCTACTCAGCTTAAACGACAAACAGGGTCTTTGGCATTTCTCACAGGGCCGATTGTTTATCTAGCCTCAGCTAAGCTCTTTAGTGTTGGTCTGGGTATACATTACAAGCCTGGATGCGACGATGGAGTGCGTTTGATTCAATATATTCCATAGGAATATTTGTCCACGGTAAGAGGGGGCTTTAACACGCGTGTACTGCCATTGGCGGCCCAGCCAGACCAAAGAGAATGGAGCGAGTCCTTTTCAACCAAAGCCAAAGACTCGCTTGCCTCTGATCTCTTAAGATTGCCTGCAGTGCTCCGGTCATTTTCTTTCTCCATACACACACACGTATTTCATGTTTATTGAGGTTTATCGTTCTTATTTTACCTGTGAGCCACAAACAAACATTGGCTGTGTTTACACAGATAGTGTCTGGAATAGACAACCGTATTTACAACAGTTTTGACTACTGTCTGTGTAAACACACAAATGAAGTCGAACCTCTTTCTCTCACAAAAAATAGGACCTGTAATTATACAGGCAAAAATATAATATTTATTAATGATAATAGTAAATATCAAAGAAAGCGTTTTCCAAAATGTCATAAGGTATCAAAATTCATGTTATTTATTAGACAATGCAAGTTCATTCGCCAAATCATAATTAAGCACATTAAACTGAACTCACTTTAAATATCTGAAGGAGTCACTTCAGTTCTACAATACAGTTTCACAACTCACCGAACTGTGCGTGAACAAAACTGAGTTTAGCACTCAACAAAATAACCAACAACTACAATTCTGTGGCTGTTTGCCATTGTACTTACACGCAAAAAAAGAGACTTGAAAAACAGCTTTCGGATATCAGAATAACATGATAAATGGTTTACATTACACGGTTTACATGGTCCATTGCACGTAACAAAAGACGAACATCGGTCACGCCCCGTAAAAACCAATCACATCCTTCGGTTTGCGCGACACACAGCAAGCCTCAGACTCATTATCGCAAATAGCTGGTAATGATACAACTCACAATGGATTCTTTGATACTCCAGAGGACTGACTCATTTGCTCAATCAGACCCATTTTTCATATTAAATCACGACTATTGATTTGCACAGCTGGGTCTGTGGAATATATAAACCTTGATGTTGTCCGCACCTGCCCCCCTTTTTGTTTTTCGCTAGGTAAATTCGGAGCGTGTTCGAAAGCCGCTTTCACGTATGCAACTTAATGGTTAAAAAAGGGGTGTCTGCACCCCCAGCTGCAAATAAACGAACTGAAATAGAATTAAATCAAGTTTTGCTCTGAGGTCAGAAGCTATTAAAATCGCTTTCCCTCACTTGTCATTGATTATCTGTTTGCTGTAAGCACGATCTCATTTTTGCCTCTAAAACGTGGTCTGAAACATGACATGGAGCAGCGTTATTACTTGTCTTTCAATATTCCAGAGTTTTCGACTCTGGCTGCATGTCTGTGTGTGTATTGATACAACTGTGTGTGTGTGTGTGTGTGCATGGAGCACATAAAGAACTGCTTGTAGGACAGCTTAAAGCTTTAGGTAACACGGCTGTCTTTGAAGTGTGAAAAAGTATATAAAGAAATATTCATCAAAAAGTCTTAAAAAAACTACAAGTCTAATACGATCAATAGCAACTGAGTATGCAAATATCATGATGTCATCATCACGGATAAAGTTTGTCAGTAGGTGGTTTTCAAGCGTTAATCTTACATTGCTGAAATGTATTTAAATAAAATTATACTTCTGCAAGCACTGTACTGAACACACTGTACTTGCAACATTTCTTGACCCGTGATCCCTCTTCCCCCATAATTCCTGCTCTTTGTACTGTACTGTAAATAAAAGTCATAAAAAGGGTACAGATTTGTTTAGTGACAGTGCTCACCAGTGTAATAAACATGCACTGTTTTATTGTTTTATTGTTGGGAAAAGTCAGTCTTGGGAATCCACTTGTGGAATATGTTCTTCCCTGTGCCAGCTTTCAGGGATGATAATAAATAACTTGGAAAAGCTCCATGGACACTGAAATGTTAAAAAATATTAGGAGCCTGGACAACCTTGGGACACATCCAAGGAGCTGTCAGGTGATTGGTGGAATAAAAGAAACGAGTATGTTTTTTATTCTCTCATTTCGTCTTTAATAGACTGTAGGTGTTACCCTTTCCTGCAGGTCGTCTTCCCAGCCTGGCACTCAGGTGTCTCCACGGAACTGCTCGAGCTGTCAGAGCCGGAACGATGTGGAACCGCGAGCTGCTGCGGCCCCAGAGGGGCCCGTTCAGCCACCTAACCGTCATGTTAAGAATGCACGTTTTGTCAGCTATTGATCGCCCTCTCTCCGTTCCCTCTCTACTCTTCAGAAAGTACAAATGAGCCTCTCACACGCTCCTGCATACGCCGCCATCTCATAAAGGCCCGCCGAGCATCATGGGAAATATTTCAGAGCACGCACATCCACGTTTCTCCTGTCTTTTCATTTTTTTCCCTCCGCAGCCGGGGTCGGAAGTTGAAAAGCATCTGGGTCCTGACCTTCCTGAGAGCCAATGAGGAAAAACTAAATAAGAAATTAACGAAGACGCCAGAATAAGGAATTCCGGTCTCTGGGTCCATGACCTCTGCATCTGAACTTCTGGCACCAGAAACCTAGCCTAGCCTAGATTTAAACAGCTTAACTTTCTTTAAACAGTTTTCTTTCGTTCATCATGGGAGTATTCCCTCTTAAATTCATCCGCTCTAGAAAAACTGTAAAAGTAGCGTTTTTTCAAGGCATCTATTTTTTTCCATTTGTCCAGTCGTGTTATGCATTATGTAACACCTGGAGAGCACTTGAGTCATTTTTATATCAATCCATCTGTGCTCTTACACGAACGCATAGCCAGACCCTTTTATGCGAAGCCGTTACAGTTCATTTAAGGTCCTACACATTTTGATTATTACATCCCTTAGGAATCAAACCCATGACTCTACCGGTTAATCTACACAAGTTAATGCAAGACATTACATCAATCACAAAACAAAACAAAAATCTCTGTTATGTTGGGTCAAAAAAATGTGTGTTGCACTTTAACGCCACTTAGAGATCAACAGCGAGACTTTTCTCCAGCCAAGCGAATTGCTTCCATCTCTGAGGTAATTAGCGACCTCAAGGAAACTATGACAGTGACACCGCTCGAAGGAAACAGTGTCTGGTAAACGTACTGTACATCTGTTTCTATATCTGTCTTTGTTCTACGTTTATTGTACAGGAACAAACCTGGTCCCATCACCTGTATGACGATACACGTCTAATAATTTGAATCTAAGCAGCGCCTGCAGTATGTGCTAAGCATTTTGCCCGCTTGGCTTGTTTACTTGTTGCCAAACTGCTCAAGCATCCTGCCAATAAAAAAGTTCCATCAGGTTGGATGAAGACTGTTTGTGAGCGCATTAAGTAATTGCACAGATGTTCCATTGGATGGGGATTGTGTTTTGACTGGGCCACTCAAGCACTTATTTGGTTCAGAGCCACTCCAGTGTGGTTTTTGCCGTATGTTTTGGGTCACTTTCAACATGTTAGATGATGACATCTTTTAAATCCCTGTGCTTGGCTGCATGTTTCCAGAACTCTTTGTCCTAAACAGAATACGTTTTTCTTTCCTTTTTTTACCCAGCCAAGTCGGAGAAATGCATGCATACGCGAGGTACGATGCTGAAACCACCACGCTGTTTGGGGTGGCATGCCAATTGAGGGGAAAGGTAATAACCATTACTACGCACACACAAATAAAAATAACTAAATGGAAACCAATGTTTACATGCATATTCCTTGTCTGGCGTGATATAATGTGGTAGGTTCGTGCTGTACATATATAATGCATATTGCTTTCAGCAGATCATAGAATCTGTCTCTAAACATTTGAGCCTCTCACATGCCTTTAGGCAAACTTCAGTCAACGCGAGATAAAATATCTAGATTTATGTATGTGTTGCTATTTCATGCAATACATCTGCTATATCTGTCATAGAGGACCAGAACCTCTTTAGAATGATCACGGGCATCTCTATGGCCTTCTTTACTATGGACAGTCTTCTGGAGAACAGCCAGTTCTGGGTTACATTCACTGGTGTACGTGTAGTTGTGTTGGCTGACTCTATTGGACTGTTTTTCAAGGTATATTCTAGACAAGACACTGATTAAAAAAAATGGAAACTTTTCTCATATTGGAACGTTCCAATATGCGGCCTCTGTTTGAACCCGTTACTGTGGCAACCGTCTTGAGTGATCCAATCACAAGTGGAGACTGGTAAATGCAGGTGTAAATGAAGTGCATAACATTTCGTGATATTTTGCACTCCAAAAAATATTTGGACAAGTTATTTGGAAGTCAGGTGCAACTTTCCAATGGATTTTTCCAAAAACGACATGCGACATGAACAAAACTCTGATAATTCTAAGTAATTTGGGTGTGCCGAGACAGAACCGTAAGTACTTTTGTTTTCAAAGAAAGCATTTGGCATTTTATGTCCTTTATTTATAATAAATAAGCAAAGAGCATTATTTATTTATGAACTCTTAATTATTTAAACATCTGGATTGTATTTATTCTAAACAACAGAGTACTTTGAGCTATGATACACTGAGTTAAATACACCCAGAGTGCGTCGATGTAATTACACAAAAAAATGCTGAATACAAGCCACGCTTAACCTCTCAGTTATTGTTTCTGTGACGGAGCCTGAAATGCCAGACACTGAAGATGCTAAAATATAGCCATCTTAACTTTTAACTTTCTTTAGTCACCACGTAATTCCCAACGCTACTATTGTTTTTCCATATTTTGTGAAGTTTCATGCGTTTAGTAAAATTCTAAAATGTGGGGAACAAAATGAATGAAGAAGTATTTCAAAACGTTCAAATGGTAGTTTATATAAAACGTACAGTACACATCCAACAGTTCGCCTTCGGTTCACTCAGCATTATTATATATTATTATATACACATTTTTCATCAGTAGCAGTAGTGTATATAATATTTCTATGGCCTGTCACTGTAGAGGGTGTCATATACTGTAGCGTCGTTAGCTTATAAGCATACAGAGAGCTCAGTATGTGAGCCGACACTGGGCGGAACGTGTGTGAGACTAGAATATAAATTTTCTTACCTGGGGTTGGATGATCAAGGAGCGAAGGTTCCGGGGGGG
>JAZGTJ010000042.1:11670-136061 GCA_036877575.1 Botia almorhae | reverse complement strand
AAGAGAGACAAAAAGAGCAATGGTTATAACAGCTTTCTCACGCTATGTTTCTCTTACAAAAGATTACAGAGATAAAGCGTCTAATAAATTGTTAGGTCATCCACGCTCGTGTCAGACTAAGAATAATACCATAACAAACAAGCCAACATAGCTTGTCACATTAGATGCTTTTTTCCTATCTTGTAAATGCAGTGATTAATTTGTCAACACAAGCTCCCCAGTAGAGCTACGCCGGTGTGTTCGGCATGACAAGTGGTGCTAGTTGGGGAGAAATAAAAGCCCTTTTGGAGGCGTCGTCTTAATCTACTCGCGCCGGTTCAATCTCTGAATACCATACGGCCTCTGCACCGAAACGCTTTTATCTTTATAGACTCTCTCTGTTCCCCTCCATTGGGGCATTTAGCTTTAATAGATGATGCCACGTTTTGTTCTTTGGACTCGCGCGGACACAAATTACTCTTTTCTCTGAGCCAATGGCAAACGAAATGAAAATCACGGAAAGGAAAGCTCGTTTCGGAGCGCCTGCTTTTACCACCTGTTCTTTCCCTGTTGTAGGACTGACAGCACAGACACTCCCGAGACTATTCCGGCATAGCACGGAAGATGCGGGATGTTGTCTGCTACCGTGCCTCCGGAGGGAGAGCAAACCCAGTCGCGTGTTCGGTTAAACACTAGAAACAGTTGTTAGGGGAGCGTGTCGTAGCGTCTGTGGGTTTGGAAGGCACCCTGGGGAGCGGAAGTCCACCTGATCGCCTCTCGGTATGAGCCTGGCTCAGCTCGGAATACTGATGCTTATGACTGATTGCCTTGTCTTGGAGATCTAATTTGAAAGGTGGACAGTGATAAATGTCTCTTCTTACGCTCGTGGCCCGTCTGATGTATTATGCATCCAGGGCTGATCACAGGGCCTGATGAGGCGCGGTAAGACGCCGCGGCGCGACCAAGGCCGGACGTGTTCGGCGCACCATGACACTGTTTATATAAATGACTGCACCTCAGCCACTTCTGCCGTTCGCGGCAACGGCAGACGCGGAGGAAAGCTAATAGGGGCCGGCGTTAATGGGGGTGACTGACTGCAGACGGCCTCCCTTTGTGTTTGATGGGCCACAAATTTGACAAAGTCTCTTAGCACCGAGACTGAACCGTCAGAAATAACCGTAATTGTTTGAGACGTAGAAACGCTGGAGCGGTGAGCTAACGGTTGCCAAAACTGCTCCTGTGATCCTGCTGTCCGTACGCATACATTTTCTCTGGCTAAAAGCTGTACCTCTGGCCTTTCTCTCTCCAGCACAGCCGGATAGACCCTTCCCTTCTCTACCTGTCATATCTGACCACCTGAGTTAAGAGCGGATGCTTTGATCTCAGAGTACCAGGCAGCATGTTTTGATGCGGACAGCATCTTGCTAAGCAAAAGTGCAACCGCATGACTTAAACTGGCTATTAGCCTGAAGGAGAAACAGTCAGGGATACTGTGTTGGGTTTTGCTCCTCACTCCGGGAAAACAATATGGGTAATTGTGTCTCTGATTCTTTGTGTAAGTGTTCACCAGGAGAGCAGTTCATGCCACGTCCCTCAGGCTCTCGAGTGCCCGTCAACCATTCGTTTTTAATGCACGGCAGCAGTATCGACTGCAGAGGCTGCGACGAAAACACAGGCGGGCCCCTGGGGGCCCAACATGGGCCCTAACAAGTTTAAGGCTCCTCTAATTGAGCCATTTTCACATCACTTGTGGTTTTTGTCAGAATGGCCCGCTGCTCTCTTGCTCTCGGCTGTGATTTCCTTCCCTTTTGCTGGGTCAGAGCACGGCTCGGCTATCGACCCGGATGAGCGGCCCGTGTCAGGTCAAAAAATCCTGGTCACACGGGCCATTGAATTATAACATGACATGCTCAGAAATGAAATCTATACTACTATAAAACAGCTGTGCTACGGTCATGCTACTGAAAAATGTTGTTGGTAATTAGTAGCGTAGAGACACAAATAAGGAAGACTAACAACCACCTTGTTTTAACACCAGGTTAATTCGTTAACTGCGATCGTTAATTCGTTCCGCTGCAAATGCAACACGGTCACATGGTTTATCGACTCGCATGACGGAATGGGAAAACGTTTTGGCCCTCATTTACACCTTCATTTAGCACTGTCAATTGTGTGAAACAGGTGTAAACAGCAGTGATGTTCATTCAGTAGATAAAACGCATTACATGCGGAACGTGTCGGGGTAAGACGTGCCGCATGAAACGCAGCCACTCCGGGCTTCTATCTACAAATCCAGATCCTCTGGTTTTAAGTGCCGCTCACTTTCTGGCCCATTATCTGAAGTCTGCATTAAGCATGACTCTCATTTGTATAAATCTGCATGCAAATTATGCGTCTGCAGTGTGTTTACCCCAGCTGAGAAAGAGAGCAGGGAAGCCATCTTTAATTCATTAGAAAAACACACGTAGCAGAGAAGATCTCCAGGAGAAAGAGGGGGCTTCACATTATCCGGCACGTTTAAACGCTCCCTCAGTATGCAGAGAAGGATGCCATTAAAGTTCTGGATAATAGGCGCGAAAACACTTCGGCGGTTTTTCGTCCGACGAGTCATTAATTAGAGCTGAAGGATGTTGAACGGCGTGTTCAAAAGCTGAGGATTGTTCATTAGTTATCTGGGAAGGATGCACACTGCTCCTACCGCCACACAATTAGCCCCCTCAGACCGCTAATACTGCTACCGCGGCTAACGCTATTGGTTAGCACTGTCACACGACTAGCCGCTAGACAAACGGCCCGATTCCAGTGTCAGTATTTAAAAGCGTCCGTGCTTCCCACCGTGTGGAATATTTTTACGTGTAATTGCCGAATATCTTAGCGGCATAATTAACGGATGAGAATAGATTTCGGCAGAAGACGCTGCATGTGATCTCATTAGCATTGTATCAAAGGCGCATATCAAAGTTGCAAAAAATGAGCTTTTGTTTTATGTTCCTTTCATCTTTCCGAGAGCTTTCTGTAAGCATTGTTCACGTCATTAACCTCGTCGAACATATTAACAGAGCTGAATTTAAAGGGCTTCACTAACATAGCCGTCCAATGTGGGGAAACACTAGCGACCTTTAAACAATAACAGATTAAATCGTCAAAACTATTTTATTATTGTTTACATGGAGCTGCAAAAAACAGTTAAAGAAAAAGTAACATCCACTGAAAACAAAAGCTCATCTTTTGTAGCCACTTATTGCATCAGCTTTTTCCAACTATTATTTTCAGTATCTTCAGTTGTAAAGGATTAAATTGCTTTCAACAATTTGTTTCATCTATGTTTCTTGCACAATGTGGCAAAAATTCAGTTCCAAAAGGTAAAGAGTTCTCACAAATACATCTGAAACAATCAAATGAGATGACACCACAGACCTGTCACACCTGATGACATCACAGAGGCAATCACATCTGATGACATCACAGAGGCAATCACATCTGATGACATCAAAACGCCAATCACAGCTGATGACATCACAGAGGCAATCACATCTGATGACATCATAAAAAGCCAATCATAGCTGATGACACCACAGAGGCAATCACATCTGATGGAAGACATCACACAGATAATCACATCCGATGGAAAACATCACAGAGGTGTGCCTATGACAGATATGGCGCGGAAGGGGAGGAATCCGGTACAGGAAGAGTGCAGAGGAGGAACGTGCGACAGGCCTGATCTAAGAGAGGAGCATCATTTCCATACACACATATACATGGAGAGGCACAACAAACAAGCGTGAAAGTGTAAACACAAGCACACGTGACTTCCAGACGACTCTGTTATTAACTCATTTATTTATTTATTTACTCTCCTGTCGTAACGCGCAGATAAGCCGGAACAAGACAAAAGGTAAAGGTGGGGAGCGAAACATGAACGATATAGTCGTTTACAAGGCTTCTATTTTTGTCGGGGACAGCTCTCTCTCGCTCTCGCTCTCCCGTGATACTGAATTAATCAAATCCAAAGGACATCATCTTCAAACCCGACATTCCCCAAAGGCGAGCATCTCATTGCCTATGCAGGCAAAGAAACTTCACAACAACCTAAAAATACAGCGACTCCTGGCAGCAGGCAGGAGTAACTAGCAAACATATGGGAATAGGCATTGTGATTAGATGCGAGGAGTCGGGCTCTTGTAAACAGCCTTGAACGCGAGACACATCCTGGTCTCTTTTAGCACTGTCACAACTGCTGTTGTAGCTCGAGTCTGGGCAGCCGCCTCCTGCTTCCGGGTCACAGCGGGGTCAGATGGACTGCAGGTTGCCAGGCTAAGCAGACCATAAACTCTAAAAGGATTTCCATCAAGGGTTTTCCCCATAAACATTGCTGCAGACAGAACAGGAAGCCCAGTATGATTGTGTGTGGAGTTTTTGAAAGTCTCTATATGACTAAAATGAAGTAAATAACAAATGTAGATTTTTATGTGTATTTTAAATACAAGAGATAAATATTGTGTGCTGCAGATGCACGAGCTGCAGGTTTGAATTCAAGCGGAACTGCGTTCTGATCGCACTACTCACTCGCTTTCCCAAAATAATTTCTTCTCAACTGTTTTGGTTAAAATTGTAGACATAAAAAAAGAAATACAGAAAGTAAACTAACAATACCTCTGACTTGTCACACGCCTTTACAAAACAACCCTCCATTTTAATATGTAATGCTGAGTCACTCGCTTACGCGCATAAACACTTCTGTTAGTCAAATAAGTTCATTCAAATATGATGCAATATGTTCAAAGGCAAAACACTTTTTTTTCCTGTGCCCTTCACAGTGTATCAGCTCAATGTTGGTATGGTGCCAGGTTTCCATGGCTACCCTGAATATGACACAACCTGTATTTCAATCTGCGAAGGTAACGAGAATAGACAATTTACTCTCCCATCACTCATTGTCAACGTCTGTTATCAACAAATCTGTCTCACCTTCAGTTAGTGCGTCTGCCAACTGCATGCTTATTATTACTGCGCCATTAAAAATTCCACCCCTGTAACTTCTCGCAGAAGAACAAAATCGGCACTCTGCATTTTTATAAGTTGCGAGATATCCGAGAAAATGACACGGTGTGGTACAGCAGCTGTAAGAGGTTTGGCTAATTTCGTAGGAAAGTCTTAATACTTTCTTGGCAAGTGGTTTTCGAATAGGATTGTTTACTTAGAAGTTGTTTATTTAGACAGGATATGGAAAAAGTACAGAGATATTATGTCTCTTGAATAAAAATTGACTTCACAAAGGTGATCAAAGTTCACTGAGGAAAAACACAACTTTGCCACTAAAACGGGGTACGTTTTGAGCGACCTTACAGCTAATTTTGGACGAGATGAAAACTTAAATGGAACTACATGAGGATAAGTGTAAACTATTTATTGAAAGGTTTATTAAAACAATGCGTCACATTGACCGAGCACTCTTAGCGCCGTCTCAAAGGTTCCACGAAGTTTGCACGCCCCCATCACCTAAAACAAACACGGGGACGAACTTCCTCAGCAGGTCTGTTATAAATTGTCTATGGTGTATAATGGAATGCTGGGCCTCATCTCCGCACTATGAATGAGACAGTGAGCTGCCGTGGGGGAGGTGGTGACATGATTGTGATTGGACGAGACACTGAGAATCCAGATCAAAGCAATCTCTAGTGTTTTGGCCCCCAGCACAGTGTAGAACGGGCCCACACACACACACACACACACACACACACACACACACACACTTTCTCTGCTTCTCTATCTTTTTCTGCTTATCTTCCTCACATACACACTCTTTTTCTCACTCTGTGTAACCTCTCTCCCTTTTTTGCACACACACACATACACACACACACACACTTCCTCTCTCGCTTTAACGCACAAGCCTTATCATTCTCTCTGTGTAACTGTCTTAATATTTCTCTCTTTCTCACACACACATTTTTTAAGCCAGCCATTCTTATCTTTCGGTCTCTGTAAATGTCTCGCTTTGTGTACACACACATCGTCCCTGAGTATCCCTCCCTTTATCTACTTCTCTCAAACACAGACATTAGTCTCAAAACCTACAGTAGTGCGCTTGTTGGTTAGTGCCTACATAGCTGTCGTTTTAGGGACCGTTTATACACAGAAAACATACGTGCTGTTTATTTTCCTGTCAGCCTGCGTAAACATGCACTAGATAGACATCTTTGGCGTTTCATTTACGTGTAGCTTTAGTTGAGAGTAGATAAACTTTTAACGTAGCATAGTGGATCAATGTCAGGCTAAAACAATGAACCAATCGGACGAATCTGGGGGCGGGGAAAACATTTACATATGAAAAAGGGCATTGAGGATTTATATAACAGCGTATGGGAGTTTTTGTATTCGGTTTCGGTTCGGAAACAGCTCCGTCTAATTGTTTCGAATGCAGAATGCGTGAACAGCCCCTAAGGCCTCATAAGTAACTGATTTGGAATGGCTGAATGCATAGCCGGCAAATCTCTGCGTCATCCAAACATCAGTTCTCACATGAAACAAATGGGCTCAATGCGCAACTGATTCCAATAGGGTTTGACATTAGCACGTGGTCAGGTTACCGTTGCAATACCTGCGAAACAGTGAGGAAGGGTATTTGTGAATAACAGTGACATGAAGAGAATGAGAGCCACTAAGTGTGTCTGCTGCATATCCGTTGAGCAAATCGATAACTTTGTGGTTATATTGTTTTAACGATAAAGATGTAGATGACTTCTAAAATGGCTCGTGTCCAATCAGATTCAGGGAAAAGAACTAGGTGTATTAAAATACATAATTTTAATTACACTGAACTTTATTATTGATGTTTTTTTGTTTTATTGCTTTGAAAGTCAATATTTCTCTTTCTTGGTTGAATGTCTCAATTCTGAAACGAGGTATCTTAGAAGGCAGCATAAAGTTGCTGCTTACCTTTTAGAACAGCTTTGGCAACGGGAGCATGTTTATAATTCGTCTAAATACCGTCTAGGTAGGCAGCTTACTAGGATTTGGAACAGATCCTAAAGTCTCTCTATCTCTATCGCTTGTGTGTCTCATACCCAAAAACACACGCACGTACGCACGCACACTCTCTCTCATTTCACACCTTTCTCAAACACGCACACACACTCAGGAAACACAAGTTGAATGAGATCTCATTGGTGCTTTCTGTCTGACCTTGCCAATGATGTAACATCCCTCTCTCCCTTCCCCCCTCCCCTTGCCAGTGGTTTTAAAATTCTGCACAGTGATTTCAGTCTTTCCAATGAGATTCAGATAAACTCCACTTATTTATTGCTTTCTATGTGTCCACAGACTGTTGAACAAGCCAAATTGATGGAAGCCACTAAACAAAATTTCCCATTTCATTAACAAGTTCGGTCAGCAGCAGACCGAGCGTTTCCGTTTCCACTCGTCTGCAATTTTTAGCGAAAATGACGTACGTCTGTCTAACTACAATCCGGAGGGGGAACACACTCAGTTGGTGCCAATTAAAGCAATGAGCCACTATTGGCCATACATTAAAGTAAAGTACCATGTCCCACGGGTGTTCTTAGACATAATGTGAAGCAATCAGAATTAGCTTCAATGTTATTTGAAATATTATCTATTTGCAGGGCTGTGAATGCTGAGAATACAGTTCGTCATTTTGTTCTAGCGATTCTGTCGTACTCGACTGATTAAACCAGATTTTCCTTTGTGTAATTTGTTCATTCTGCTGCACCAAGCGAAAGCCCGGATGAATATGCACGCCGTGTTTCATAAGAGAGATACGAGCCCCTAGTTCTTATCTCCTCTGCACCTGCTTGAATTTCCATCGACGCAATTACGTGACGTGGCCAAAGTCTTTAACGGTTTTATTTTGTTGTGTAACGCCGCTTTCGGTCGGCAAACATTTCTGTGAAGTCTTTGAGATAATTGAGAACAGATTTTGAGAGCTCTGGCAGGTTAGCATCTGTAGTTCTTGTTTATCTGTTTTCTGTGTTGCTCAATCAGCACTTAAATTAAATTTCCACCCTGTTTGTGAGTTTGCAGCGTAATTTCAATGTGACAAGGCAAAAAAATGCTACTGTGTATTGTAGGATACTGTAAAATAATACAACATATCTATTTTATTGTCTGTGTGACTCTGTTATAGCTCAAACCTGTATGTAATGTTTGTACGCAAATAACACTTTTTAAACATTCAAAATCAAACATTTGAACAAATTACTGATTCCATCAGACTTTTAATATCTAATCAACTGTGACTGCATGTTCGTATGACATTCAACCATCTACCATTGGTCAAACAAACAGGTAATCCCGCCCCCAAACTCATGCCATTGGATGAGCCAATATTACTGTGTTGGTCTGATCAGGATGCTGAAACAGACAAAACAAAGCGCCACAATGTAGCCGTCACTGCATATTAACATTAAAACATTATACACTTCACCTTTAAAGATACATATTCAGAGTTTCAGTGTAATAAAAATTTAAAACAATAAAATGTAACTAAATTGAAAATGTTTTCTTTTGTATGTAGTTAAAATACAATTAAAAGGAATTGCAACAGTATTGTTTTTGATCGGTCTGGTTGACGCAATAGTGCGTGAGACTTGGTGAACTTTATATTTGCCTTTCTGTTTGAACCGCAGGTGCAAAAAAACACTTCCGTCAGATCGGCGCTCGTCTGCCTTTAGTACAGAGACGAAGGTTCTATGGTGGCTCTCTCTGTCAGACGGTGTTATATTGACAACAATGCGCAGGCAATAACAGGGGACGGCTTTGGACTCATGACTGTACCGTGGGCCCGCGCTGTCACAGGAGTACTTCTGTTTCTTCTCAAAGGAAAGGGACAGAGCCTTCAAGAGTGGAGAGGCTTTTATCCTGCGTCTCTTTAAGCGGACGAGAGAGAGAGAGAGAAAGCTTGCCTCACACTGGTTCCCAGGGGCCTTCACTGATTTATATGCTACAATGCATCAGTGGCGCGCACTCTACCTCTCTTTGAGGCAGTGCTAAAGACCCGCCAGTGTATTTTCAACCCAACTGCCTCCTAATGGAATTTACCGGCTTTAAAATGCATCACATATTCAGAATGATAACATGCCATTGAGTGGTATCTCTTATAGATTAAAGTCAATCTCTGTGGCGCTCTCGAGGAAAAAAGGAGGAAAACAGTTTGAGTGAAAAGTGTGTGGCACGAGAGTCGAGCGTGTGTGTGTGTCGGACCCCCGTGGATGTGTCGCATGGTGAGAAGTCGGAGCCCTTCTGTCATATGTACATAAATCAATAGAGGACGCGCTGACGCGAGTGTTTATCTAAGAAAGAACTTTGATGAAATTATTAAGGTATGTTCTTAAACATGTGACGATATATGAGGAAGTCTGTCAATACGTTATGAAAGCAGTGAGGAAAAGCTTTTTATTTGTTATTAATTTATTTGGCGGGAGGTTTCTCAGAGCTGACTGCAAAAAAGCGCAACATTAACCTAAAAGCATGAGTGTTATCTCTCTGGGTCTGTCAAATTCCATTACACAACAGGAAAAAAATAGATACAATAGTGCTCTTAATTTGATACTGTAGTTGTCTCTTTCATATTCCCTTGTCTCATCTTGTAACTAAATACTACAGCAGATTGAGTACATATGAATGTTTAGCACAATTGGGAATGAGTATGTGTGGCGTGTTCTGCTATCTTTGTGGGGACCGAATTTCCCCGCGCTGACTAAACACCGAAAAATCTCAACTTTGTGGAGCTTCTTTCCTCAAAGAATTTTTTTCTTTCTCTTCTCTTTTTTTAGATATTTTGCTAAGCTGTTAGGCAGTTTAAACAATTACACCAATTTGTACATTCAAATGTGATCACTGTCAGTAAGATACAGTATCTAACGTGTTAACATGATAATTGTTGTACTATGGTTACACACAGTAGATATATTAACTGGTGTTTTACTGTAGCTGTTACTTTACAGTGTACCGGCTATGCCAAAAAACACAATATCGGCCAATCAGCATTCAGAGTCACAACTATCCATGTTATGAAAACAAATATTGGTGTGTGGACATCAGTGATGACGGGCCATCTGTGGCAGTGTATACAGTTGTCCAAAATTCATATGGAGAATGCAAGCGCATGTTTAAATGCAACCTAGAATGCCATTGAGCCTGCAGACCCTGAACTCAGACCACCTGCAGGGTGTGCAAAGGAGGAAATCAGATTGAATGGCAATGGATGGGCTGTACAGCCAACATGTGTGCAATTATCATACCATTTGCCTCTCCTGCAAACGGCCACAGGATGTGGGTTTGGGGCTGTTCCAGGTACAGTTTCTCAGATTTTATGCCCGAAACCTGGATGCTGGGGGCATTTATTATTTTTTATGATAAAACTGGGCCTGAAACTGCGTCTGAAACGTCGCAACACAGCGAAGCCGTTCACCAAAACTCACCACCAGCCTGGTGTTTGTTTGTTTATAAATAGATGTGATATTCTCTTACAGCAAAGTCCTTGTGTTTCACTTAGCATCTGGCTAAGATCCATCTCCCAACCCTCAAATCATTCCTGCAGAGGCCAGCTGAAGCAGACCCCGGCTTTGCGACTTGTTCGAAATCACAAGGACTTCCAGAAAGCCTTCTGCAACGTCAACAACGAAAACATGCAACGTTGAAAAGCGCGATGTGCACCCTATGCACACTCGAAGAGATTTACCGCTTTCGGCTAGGGCTCGTAAAAGCAGTTTAGAAAATTACATAATGTACACTCACACAAACATAGCGCACCAGACGTACTTTTAGACGCCGTTTTTTTTGTTTCATTTTACCGTCGGCACTTTACAATGAGACATGCTAACTAAAGCAACATTACAAAACCAGCACATATGCAAACAAAACAAGAACAATAGAGCCGAATTCATCTTATTCCCGTTAAAACACGCGAACGCAACCGCATGCGCGCCGGTCAGTGCGTTTGCACAAGTGAGCTAAGCATACGAACAGGAAGGCATGCTGGCTAGAGGCGCCGAGCCAGACTGAGGTTTCTCTCTCTCTCTCTCTCTCCGTCATGTTGAGTCAGTTCAGCAGTGCGGTTCATGTCAGGACATGTTTCCCAGCAGCTGTCTCAACAGGACCTCTTATGCAATAAACAGGGAATGAGAGTGAGCGAGAGAGAGAGAGAGAGAGAGAGAGAGAGAGCATAAGAGAGAAGTGGTTAAGCTGTGCCTGACTGAGGTTCAACTCCATACAGCATTAAAAACAAAACCAAGAGCAGGTGCAGTGGTCAGTCATGTGCATTTCCTCAAACCTCCTGAAAAACAATTACTTTCATCTTGTGTTAAAACGCCTGTCTGCTGACATAACCAATGCCACGTGGGCAGGAGAATTAATAATAATAACCAATGATATTTAAAGACTAACATGCTTCCATTTAAGAAAACCTTCATGGAAAGTCCAGTCACACATTTCCTGCTAACTATTTAGTTTCACTTTGGAATACATCATGTGTATGTATTCCAATGCATCGTTAATGTTGTTTCATGCTGTCATTAAAAAGAAAATCTGATTTTCGATTTATTGGTCACGTTGTTACAATGTGAACAATAGCGGGGACATAATATAAAACTTTGTTCTGCTCATGAATATTATTTAGGTTGCACTCGCTCAAACGAATGTGCTGAAAGGCTGGTTAGACATAGAATCATTGCTAACTGCCTGCGGGTTTGTTCGGGCCGCAGTTAACGCTACGTTTTTCTGTCTTGAGAATGTTCGAATTGAGCGACAGCAATTTCCCTTCCTGCTCAAGGCGTTCCGTAATCACTCCATTCCAGTTTCACTCCAGGGTTCCATTTCCCACTATAAAGTTCTTTCAACGTTTGTTTGTTAATGTACCAAAATAATTAATAAAAATACATCATATTTGGAGAAAAGTTGGGTGCTTTATTGAAAAACTAACTTCAGCTTGTTAAAGTTGTGTTTTATATGGAAAATACCGGAGTGAGATCACTGCAGGCAAATTCCTGTAGCTCCGCCCACTTCCACTTGGACCGCCCACATACTCATACCTCTGAACTTAACTTCACCAACTTTATCTGAAATTTAAGATCAATTATAACTGTTGGTATAGCTTTGAAACACAAACCAAAGGAAATCCTGTGAGTGCTTCGCCAGTGTCCACCTGTGCAGCCCTGAACCTACAGGCCGCATCATCTGCATGTTCTAAACCTGCGGCAGCCGCAGCTGAAAGCCATCTGCTGTGGTTGGAGGGAGCCGGGCTGCCTTAACAAGTAGGCAAACTGTCAGGCAGGATTAATGCACTACCTTAAACCTGAGTTAATAATAAATGAGATGTTTACTCATTCAGGGGGGAGCGCATAGATAACGGACCTCCAGACCCCTCCTTAAAGTGCCAAAAAGATAAATTCTGGTTAAGTGGGACCTGCCTGCCTGCATTACACCCTCCTCCCCCATTTCCCACCCCGTCATTACCAACAAAACAAGGGCTTTAGCCCACTTACTGAAGGGAAAGGTCAAATTACACGCTCTTTTTTGGTTACCATAATGGATATGCAGCCAGTCTGCGACTATTTCCCCAACCACAGGTGGGGTCAGCGCTGTAGATACACACGGAACTACAAAGCACTCCACTGTATAGTGGGCTTCCATATCTGGTGCTTGTTCATGAAGAAGAACAGTTGATATCTGAACAGAACATCGACAGCGGCGGCGAGTCCCCAAAGCCTGGGTGATGGCAGCTGGCTTTGAGTTGATCGGTCTAAGCTTACCCCGCCATACTCCCACAATGCTTTGCGCCTAAGGACGATGGGGCTGGTGTAAGGATGGGCCCCTCAGCTGCTGCTGATGCAGGCAGAAAATGTGGGAGAACGCCACGAGTGCCTGAGGAAAGGAGGAGAGAAACGTCTTACTCTGACTCCTTCTTTGCATTCACACTCGAAGGGGATTGAACTAATGAGCCCTACAGTTCTCCACTGGGGCCTTCCCAAGACAGCCCTTCCCCAGCAATTGGTTCCAAAGGGTTTAGAAAAGGCGTCTGTGGTGAAGCTGCTATCTGTCCGGAAGATTAGAAAGTAATAAAATAGATGGAGGGACAAAGAGGAGGAATAACGCTACACATTATTCGCAAACACGAGAGAGCGGCTCGTGTGTACAGAGATTTAAAGCAACGGCGCTTCAGAAACGATGAGATCATTTATACAGGCTCATTCCCACACCAATATCCATCGCAACAGAAACACCAACATCCATCGAAACCTCACGATGATATTTTACTGTTACGATACCGTGTTTAAAATGATACTGCTTTAAATCAAGCTATGATGAAACAACCGCATCATTACATATAATGTAATCAAATAATAATCTTTACTGTCAATACTTCATTCATATTCCTAATACCAGCATTTACATATTTTACTTATTCGTCTCAACATATAAGTGGCTGATGTCTCTGCAATAAAGAGTACACAAGCAATGCTGTATGTTGTATGTGTGGCATTATCTGTAGTGTTCAGAAAACCTTTAAAATATATATTTTTTCATTTTATTTAGTGCCAATTCTGGCTCAGAAATTGTAGCTTTAAAAATTAAGCAGCGCATAGGATTTGTTTATTTTCTTGTTTAGCATAAAATGTAGTTTTGGTAGCTCAAAAGCGGCATGTCAAAATTATAGCCCACATTCACTGCAGCTGGACGTAACACAGCAATGCTGTGTAATACAGAGCATAACCACTGGCCAGGGTGGGGCTCCCTCAAAATGCTCAAGTGTAACCATCCCAGAGTTCACCGAACCTAAAACACAGGCCTCCTTCTTCATGTCTCGTCCACACAGATGGAGTTCAAATTGCCTCAAAAGTCTACCTACCGCATCTCTATTCAAATCTGACCACCAGCTGAGAACGGTCAGTCAGAAAAGCAGCGTCAGAAAAATGTCCGGATTTCCCAGGCATCGTTTACCGCAAAACAATTTCAAGTCTGACAGGACCTCCAGTGGGGTGCGCTGCCTGTACCGCCCCTTTCACTAGCAACAGAGTTGTTTTCCAGGCAACCATTCACAAATAAACCATTCAAAGACCAAATTACTCATCAGGATCAGGAAAGGGGAAAAACTTGGTCGGGTTTTTTCATAAATGTTACAGATTAAATAAAACTCAGTTTTCTTGGGGTGGAAGTTGTTTTGATGAAAGAAATCGCCCTACATAATTTTTTCCTCAGCACATTGTTCTCGGCTGTTGATGTCCACTTAGCAACACACGCAATCGCTAACAAACATTAGATGCTAAACTCTCTGTATCATCAAAGATGGAAATATTTTTAGCGTCATCCCTCGCAAACAAACGCCCCATTGCATCTCCTTGCGAGCGTGTGGTCTGCGAGAAACAGTTCTTTTATTCATATTTCTTATTTTGGGCTCCTCTGTAGGAGAAGAGGGGCCTGAGATCTGCTTATGCTCTGCCACGCTGCCTCTGTTCTCCAAAAGAGCCGTGGCACGCCGCAGTGTGTCTGGAGAGTCTGCGGGGACAAAAAGCGAGACACTTCTCTAATGACTGCTGCGCTTGGCGCAATGAATCACTTTTTCCTGAAAACATGTCCTCTAGTCTTCCATTTGCCAAACGCTACCAAGTCAACCAGGGACCAAAAGAGCTAATACTCCGAGGTCTACCTGCTGGTATAAATCATTAAAGCACTTCCTCCTTTGAGATAATGGAGCAGTTTGTATATTTCTTATAGCACAAAGGAGCAGAAATTGTTCTTTCCGTGACTATTTCACTTTAGACTTCTCAGCTAACAGTTTTAGGTTATAAGAACGTTTCCCTAGCATTAAAATGTTAAAAACATTATTTTGAAAGTTCTAGGAATGTTAAAATGTTCATTTCTTTAGACACTGTATTAACATTTCTGTTTAGTTACAAGAATATTATTTAAACGTGTTAAATTCTGTATTGTTTTTAAAACATTCCATTAACAACTTAAGAATAACGTTATTGTTATGATATACAGCATTAAAAACTACCTTAATGCAAGAAGGTTTGCATCTTTTAGAGAATGTTAGTCAATGTTCTGAGAACGTTCCCTGTTAGCTGGGTTTGTGCTTAGAAGATAACTAAATCTGGTTGAATTTTAAGATAGAATTAAACCTAGTGAACTTTCTAAACCTTTCTAAAGCATAAAGAAAAATTAAATTATTGTATTTTTATTCATAAAAACGTGTTAATATATATTAGGACATATTTTATAAAAACATTTTGTTACACTAAAATTAATATAATAGTCATACTAATATTAATATGATAATTAATATAAATGTGGAGCACAGGATTTCACAAACAACCAGTGAAAATAATGTGTGGAAAGTGAATTAAGACACAAATGAAGTGGACTGAATCCATATTCAAAGCCAGAGACAGTGTGAATGCAGAAAAGAAATTGGATTCATTTTTATCCTCTTCTACTAAAGCACCCCAGAGCAAACAAAAATGGTGTGCTTATAGAGAAACAGCTCCTAAAGACGCTGTCTGACAAGTGTGAGTGCGTGTTAGCTGTGTGTCACAGGGAGGCATCCACATGCGTTCGGTGACCCCTGTGTTTCTTCCTCATTAGCCGAGCGGCGGTTCCTGCCCTCTGATAAATCTCCTACCATCTGACAGACTAATCCTGTGTTCGTCACCAACGCGAAACACAACCAATGCTAATTCTCCTCCAAATTAATTACAACTAATTTAATTTTTAAAATAATGAATCATTATACCGCACCCTCTATGTATGCGTTATTTTTATTCTTTGAGAGACGCCTCATTTCTAAACTCCCAGAGAGAGCTGTCTGTTTTCTTTCCACAATTTTGTTTGCGTTCCTTCGTTTGTCTGTGAGAAAGCACAGCGGCGCGCAGAGAAAGTGGTTATGCGATTGAAAACGGAGCTGTCTAGGGCAAGACGTTGTGACTAACCAATTAACTCTCTCGCTTTTTCGCCTGCCTCTGTCGACGAGGGCCAGTGAGACTTGGTTGCAGCGATATGACTGGTGTCGGAGAGTACATCAAAGCAAGAGGCCTGGGAGAGGCCTGCTGTTACCTTTGAACATTGGAAGAGGATTGGAGGGACAGCCAGTACTCTGCAGGCTAGACGCAGATCACAGGCCGAGCAGGCGCCCAGGCACATGTTCGTGCACCACGCTCCGTTTCAAAGGCGCCCTAACAATCCAGCCAGTGCATGATCTTCCTCTTGTTCTCGCAAAGGGACTTGTAAGATGAGTGGCATGAATAGGTATTTGCAGGGCATTTACGTAGTTTGTTAAGTAACGAGTGAGGGGACACGATGGGAGGGTTGGTGGTAAAACATCCATCCAAATAATCCACAGATGTTGGATAGTTTTATATTTTTTAATAATTTATAATCATTTTATTTGTAATGGAGCTGTGGCTTAGGAGTTACCGCACACTGTATGTTCTGGCACATTACGCATTGGCGCTCGTGCGGACAGTGCAGGTTCGAATCTGGCTCGCAACATGAACCAACCTTATTCCTACCTCTACTGCACACCATTTCCTGTCCTCTATATACTATAAATGTAAACAGTAAAAGGGATGAAAAATATAGAATTAAAATGCTAAAATGCAATGCCAGTGCTTCGATATATTCAGTGTGTCTGAAGCAGTGCACAAACTAATTTCTCACACCTAGACAATGAAGTTACCATGAGTCTGAGTCACCAAAATGCAGCAGTGTTACCTTCCTATAAGAATAGGAAAGTACATGAAACAAATGTACAATAAATCCACAAAAATTGCATAATATACAGCATTACGCAGACCTGTTAGGTGAGAGGAGGCGTCACGCTGCCCTAACCGGTTCGCAAATTGGCATCTTACGTGCGGCCATTAAGTTAATTCATTTTCAGAAAACCGCTCTAAAATGTGAACTGTCATCAGAAAAGCTTAAATGGCCTTGCTGTGCGATGGGAGTTAAGCAGTAGAAAATAACTGGAGTTAGCTGACCCTCTACTCTCTTCTGTATTCAATTATGTCTATATGTCTTTCACACGAAATATTAATTACTCTCATTACATTTCAAAGTCCCACAGTTAAGTGTTCGGTATTTGGGTTTCAGCTGAGGGCTTAGCGGATGTAGCGTTGTTATTGTTTGCGCGACGACGGGTTTAGCTAAACTTGTGAGGGCCAAATTTCAGAAAACATTCTCACAAACGTTGAACAAAAACTGAGTTTTGAGGACAAGCAATAAAGGATCATAAATCATGGTTTACTTTAGACCTCATAATGGCCACATGTTTCTGTGAGGGCTTGGGTTAGGGGATAAAAATATCATTAGCCTGGTATGAAAACAATGGAAGTCTATGAGATACACTTACTAGCATAGCGAAACAAACCTTTGTGTGTGTGCGTGTTATGAGGTCAAGGGAGGAGTGTTTGTGATTTCATCAGTACAGGACAGCTAATCCCGAATGGTGCTCTCTCATATCTGAGCTATTGTATATGGATACACACCTTGTTATTCTGAACTGGAATTTAAATCTCTTCCAGAGTTTCACATCCAAAATTCTGTCACTTTTCAGCTGCTGTGTATGTTATCTAAATGTTTCTGCAGCAGTCCTCTAAAAGACTCAACAGAAGCCATTGTTAAACTTCAAGACCTCTCAGCCAAGCACAACTACATTTGTTCCTCGAACTCACAGAACAAGGTTTGTGTGAAACCAAGTTGTTGCAATTGTTCCGGAACAAATCGTTTTCCTCCTTTTCTCGTTTTTCAGCTGCAAGTGACTCATGAGACAATTATATCTCACTTTACCTCAGAGAAAACCGACACGTTTAGCATATTCACGTTAGCATATACCACACGATGATTTCCGATTTTAATTGAAACGGGAGAGAAACGACTTCTGCTCCTCCTTGCATTGCAAAAACCAAGAAGTAAATCTAATCGTCTTGGCACAACCTGATCTTTTTCTAATCATCCGGCAAATTCTGACAGAAAAAGGCTTAAGTGGGCGAGGGTGTGCGAAACAGTTTATTAACACGGACGATTATCGAGTTAAGCAGAATGGAGAGAGAGAGAATGAAGAAAAAAATGATCTGGCAATTTGCTGGCTCCGTAGACTCTCATCTCCTCACATCTCCGGCAAAAAAACAGTGGAAAGGACTCCCAGGCTCACAATAAAAGAGAATACTCTGGTTCACGCCCGCCAATTAAAAAGATAATTATGCAAATGTAGCATTTACTGAGTCAGCGAGTGGGCAGCCAGAGCGGCAGAGGGGGCGGCGGCCAGAGGAGTAGGTTTGACGCAAGTGTGCAGACATAAAAAATCTCGAACGCGAGTGCACGTGGGTAATTCTCGTTTGGCGCAAACACTCCTGCCCACAACCTTTGATTACCCTGAACTAAACTAAACTAAACTAAACTAAACTAAAAAAAATAAACATGAACTTTGCATAAAAGCGTCTGCTTAATGACTAAATGAACAACCACTGGCATACACCTGCTTTCGGAATGCCAATGGTGGGCTTTCAATGTCGTTTAGCATGCAAGCTCCTCCCACTCTGTCATCTTTAAAACTGGTGGAAAGGGGCCTTCTGACAGCCGCCACCTACTGCCATTGTTAGTTTTGTAAAGAGGAGGATGCATTGAATTTGGAATGCGCAAGCAGTGTTTTGTTAGCATTGTCTCGGCTGAATTTAACATATCCATTAAACAAGGCGCGAGATAAGTTGGCAAACGTCCTACGTGTCCAGTGCAGCTTTGATATTTTCGTTAAACTGCCATTTGAAAATTACTAGCTTGTTGACAAGCTCGCTGTAATTGATTACCGGTAAAAGCACTCTCAGTAATACAGAGGGAGAATGAAAAGAAATGGTTGTGATTTAAAGGGCTCACCACTCGACGGATTCTTAAGCTTCAAGAGCGACGCTTCAAGAGTCTCAGCATGCTAATCACTCTGAAATGTAAATGAAACACGAAGAACTGACAGGATTTCAATACAATACTGTTTAAAGAAAGTGAAATGGAAAGGTTTGTGCTTGCTATCATCTTACTGCTCTCAAACAAAGCAAGAAAAAGCTAAATCATGAAAACACAACACTGTCAGTTTAATTAACAGCAATGGCAACCAGTAACTGGTGGATTTTAATCAGACCTGGTGTAGAATTACTAATCACACCTGGTGTAGAATTACTAATCACACCTGGTGTAGAATTACTAATCACACCTGGTGTAGAATTACTAATCACACCTGGTGTAGAATTACTAATCAGACCTGGTGTAGAATTACTAATCACACCTGGTGTAGAATTACTAATCAGACCTGGTGTAGAAGAGCAAATCAGACCTGGTGTAGAACAGCAAATCAGACATGGTGTAGAATTACTAATCACACCTGGTGTAGAATTACTAATCACACCTGGTGTAGAATTACTAATCAGACCTGGTGTAGAATTACTAATCACACCTGGTGTAGAAGAGCAAATCAGACCTGGTGTAGAACAGCAAATCAGACATGGTGTAGAATTACTAATCAGACCTGGTGTAAAAGAGCGAATCAGACCTGGTGTAGAATTACTAATCAGACCTAGTGTAGAATTACTAATCAGACCTGGGGAAGTACTGTATTTCAACTCTATTCAACTTCTATTATTCAACTCTGTATTTTCAATCTCTCCTCATCTCTGACAACAGTACCAGCAGCAGCCAGACCAACTTAGGCAAAGGTGACAAGAGGCCAGTACCACAGGACATGTTTCTCTGGAACATTATTCAAGCTTCCAGCAGACTGACCTCTGTTCCACATGGAGAAAACCGCAGCTTGTGGCCTCTCAAAAGACACACTTACAGCCCACTGTGTGCCTGTCATGGGGCACCAACAGTAACCCCAAGTGGAGCTTGGACAAAGGTCACATCTGAACCATGGAAAAAAGTTCATGTTGTGCAGAAAGAGGACAGACCTTTTTGGGTGTGGCTGAAACATTTGGGAGGTTTAGCGTGTCGTGAGGCTGCTGAGATGAGAACTTGACAGGTTTGTCCCTCAGCAGCTAACCGAACATCAAAGCCTGAATGTCATGTGTCATTTGGATTGGAGATGACGGCTCTATATAGCAGCGATACCCAAATAAATACAGACTTGCTAATTTAATTCCAATTCAGTCGTCTTTAACGTGTTAAATGGCACCCAGCGCTGTTCTACCTTGACATATGGGTTGTATGTTAAATATTAGAGGCGGTAATTACACGGGACATTAGGAGTTATTAAGTAACACTCGAAGCTGGCATCCGTTTCCACCGCTGTCACAATGCAACAGAACGGTTCTGAAGTGCTGCTCTTTTTTTTCTTGAGAGCTCAGCCCGTGTATGAAGTAATGGAGGATGATTGTGCACCCTCAACCTCGCACCTCAAACAATCTAGAGCCTCATTGACTGTAATTAAAGGTTTCTACCTGCAGTGGGTGAGAGGGGTGCGAGTCATTACCGTATGACTCATGCGGAAAAGTGCGAAAATACCCCAGACTGCTTTTCCCGTCTTATAAACACACATATGCTCCTTGGTGCACTTCATTTTTTTGCCGTTTGCCTCTTCCAAACCGTTGATGCCGTTCTAATAAAAAGACAGCTGTATCTCTGGCTTCACATTAAAAGAAGGTTTCGACATCAGCCGTATCCTCTCTATCCCACGCTGGGGGAGAGCTTACAGAAGTCAGCACTACTGCGTTTCTGTTTGATGTTCTGTTGTACGGGGGTTCATATAGGGCGCTTAGATCAGCTTCCTGTCTGCAGAGGTGGAATCTTCTGGTTGGCAAACGAGAAAGGGATTCTGATGATGTTCGGCGCATCAGATCAGAAAGATAACAATATAATAGCTCGTGACCAAAGTTCAGGGCCGTTGGAGATCTTTTGATAAGACATTCAGACCAATAATGATTAACTCGCAGGGGGATTCTAAGTCGCTGCACTGTTTGCCACTCGACCACGACATCCAATATCAGGCGACCGATCAGCCCGCGTCACGCCACTGTCTGACTGAGAAAGAACCTTGTTTATTTGCTCCGTCACTGTCAGTATCAACGCCTCATAGTTTATTCCAGAACACCAAAATGAGATTCCGGAATCTTTCTTCCCTCAGGATGCTTATCTGAGAACCCAGTCTTTGTCCCTTCACAAATGAGGTTCTATCGCTGTCTTTACTTCTACTTCCTTTGTCCCCCCCCCCCCCACAGCATGGCTACATCTCAACACGTCTTTTTTATAAAGCATTAACAGGGGCTCTAGGCTATCGGAGGCTCCAATTACACCAGCTTTTGCAGTCTCTAATTGAGGCCCTTTGGTGTGAATTTGTTCTATTACGCAGGTCTGATAGGGAAATGAAGACAACATGGTTAAGGAGCCCTGCACCGCTGTACAGAGGGATTTCTGGCATTAATAGCATCTGAGGGTGCGCCCAAGCTCTCACTCTGAAAACGGCCCCTCCTGGAGTGATAATCCGTATTTTGTTGCAGTGGATGATTATAAAAGCCAACAGTATTGCTCTGAGTCAGGCGCCAGCGCTGCATGATGAGAGAGAAAGAGAATTCGAGAGAAAATAAAGCAGCTATTTGAGTCGAATGTTAAGGAGTGGATAAAGTACGCCCCGTTAAAAGACTGGCACTATCCTACCTAGAGCCTGTAATTAAGAGCTGACGTTTCTGTAAATGTTTTGTGGATGCAATAGCCGTGTTTCAATTACAGCGATAAACACTTAAGAGACAGTTCACCCAAAAATGTTGTTTCAAACCTGTATGACTGACTTCTGTGGAAAACAAAGAATGTAAACAAATGACACGGCACTCTGTACACACACGCAATAAAAGTAAATGGTGACCGAGGCTGTTAGTCCTAGTATTCCACAGTCCCGGAAGAGGTGAGTAGATTAACCAAAAAAACATACAAGTAAGAGTCATAATCTTAAAATTACTTGGGTAAGATTATGCAATGAACGACTGCTGTCTGCAGTGCATAGCTCCAAGGAAAAAAGCAAGCCAGTCAAAAAGGTTTGGAACAACATGACACAATTTCAATTTTTGGGTGAACTACTCTTTTAATTCATTTTCGTCTTTTGTTGCTTTGTTTGAAAACTGAAACCTTGACCAGAGGTTTCAAATCCACTAAAATAACACTAATCCACAAAGCGCAAAATGGAAACCAGGAGCAAGACACGATGATGTCATGCACTTTTCCTCACTAGACTGGAATGAAGTTAGTAATTTGGCCACGATTACTGGCTGCTAAATAATTGCGTGATTACAGTTTAGATTAGGCTCACTAAAACAAATGAAGCAATCCCTCTAATTTCAGTCACCAGCCTTAGATGGTGAGAAACAGCCTCTTGGTGACTACATCTCCAATCTCTCAGATGTAGAAGTGTGGAGCACCCCAGGTTCCACAGCTCCAGAGTGGGTCAGATCACGCTGTTCCACCCGACATCTGAACATCTAAAAACAGCCACCAGACCCTCATTAGGAAGACCCGCTTTAGAGAGCATGAATTATGCAAGGCTCAGAACACTGGCCAGCATCTCAACATCCGCCCCTCGCGTTTGATCTCGTCAAGTTTACCGCACATTTTTGCATTTATTTGGTGGCGTTTAACTAAGCGAGGTTTTTTTTCCCAAAATGCACGTGAGGGCGCATGCAGCCGCGGCGGCTTGATGGGGATAAATTTGGGGACTGTTTGAAAGGGAACCCAAAAGACTAATGCAGCCCCAACTTCTGTGACTGCTTTTTTCTGTTAATGAGAAGCCAGCCCTGGTCTTTGGCATCATAAACATTTTACTAAATATATTCCAAAGCTTTCTGGCGAGTGTCTAGAGGTCTCCTCTTCTCTCTTCTCCCCTGTGTTCTTGCCTCTGCGTTTCGTTACTAGAAGGAGAGTAGAACAGAGAAGCTCAACTTATCTTTTGGTTTGTACAAGAAGGTTAAACCATATTTTTTGGTTTGTACAAGCATAGGCCCCAACGCAAGCATCAAAACTAATATATGTTACCTCTTCAAAAATGAGAAAACAGGTTCCTTTTTTAATAATGGAACCACATTTTTTTAATAATGGAACCAAATGTTCATGACATTCTATTCTGTTAATGGTTCATGAGCACGGCATTCTTTAGCAGATGAGGACAGAGTACCGTACTAAAAGAAAAAAAAGATTTTTTTCCCAGTGTTATTCTGTAAATAGTTTTTTGCTATTACTGCTGATCTGTATTCACTACAGCAACAAAGTTTTTTCTAAGTTGTAAGGGTACAGCTGGAGATTCAAAATCTAGGCGAAAAGGCTGAGTGCCACAAAATATGGTCTTTGTAATGAATCACTCAAAAAAAAAAACCTTACCAAATCAGTCATTAACTCAGCTGTTATCAGTTTGAGTTATCAATTAAATCAGTCAGCAGTTTTTAACTTGCTCACCAAACCATGTGTATGTAAACAGGAAGCCAGATGATAAGGCAAGTAAGGCAGAAATTTAATCAGACATACCAAACGTACAAAAATATCGCAGGTAGCTGTGCATGATGCTGATAAAACTGTAGTCTATCTATGGCCAATCTATTCTCTCAAGAGCACCTCCAAGTCCTGTCAGCTCTCATCTGCCCATCTCCAGACAAGGAGAGATTTTACAGAGAGCTTTCCTGTGTTGTAGTCACCTGTGTAAGAGAAGCCAGACTCCTCCAGTACTGACAGCCATTGATCATCACCCTTTTCCCTGTCGCTCAGTGAAAGCTTTGGCCTCAGCTTGTAAAAGCACTCAGCTAGTGGTCAGCATCACTGACACGGCCAGCAACTGTCTGCCATCACCGAGTGAAGTCCAATAAATTCACATTACACTGTGACGCTGAGCCATTTCAATTGGTAATGTCAGAAACCACCAGGTTGCGATCCCAACATCTACTAAAATCATCATCATAAAAATGAAACTGATCAAAATGAACTAAATATGACTAAATTCAATTTTGAGCTGGATTCTTTTCTAAACAGCTCCCAGTTCACTACCCAAAAAAGCCAATTTTTCAATAGCGTTTAAACCTATTCGGTCATATTTACTAAGTGAGCGAAAAAGTACGTATTCATTTTATCTGAATGCTCCTTATTTGACGAAACAATTAGGGAGACAAATTATCGCAGGTTTCCCATGGCGGCAGCCCCTCCTTGATCGATTTGGAAAGATCTTAAAGGAAAAAGCAAGGTTAGCACTTACATTCATGTCAAATTGAGCCTTATTGAAGGGCAGACTAGCCTACTTGCTGTATGGCCAGTCGGCCCCTTAAGTCATTTCACTTTAATTTCCACATCTGATAGCACAAAGAATGGCCCCTGTAATAGGGATAAGCTTAGCATTGGCCAGAGCTAAAAATAATAAGGCTCTTGATGTTAAGAGACCAGGTTTTGTTCTCCCAAGTCATTAGCTGAGATCCCCATTACTGACTCCATATTCCCTGAAACACAGTCGAGGGGTCGGCACAACGGTGCACTGTGAGTTCCTCTCTTCAAAGTCATTCTCCAGAGTTAGGAGCACAGACCACACGTCTTTGTTTCGGGCGGCAATTATACCCCAGACCTAATATATCAGTTCAAACTCTCCGACTTCTATTCTTATTAGTAATTTTATTGTAATAATTCACATTTAAAAGCTCTAACCGGTTTACAGTAATTGGCTGTTTCTCCAACTTCAGGCACCTGTGGGTGTTGATTTTTTTAAACGAACAGGTTTCATCTCGTGTCGTCTTAGAAATTTCACAGCCTGTTGTACAGCATCGTTTTACATTTTTACATTCAAGACTTTCTGTTTTGAAAATTTTTAAACGTACCAAGACATTACTAAAACGTTTTTAAACAAGGGTTATTTAAATAAAGAGTTTGTTTAAATTGTATTGTGTGAAAACAAAATCACAGTCTCTCTCTGTGGCTTAACAGAAATTTGCTTCCAAATCATTTTTTTTCCTCAAAAAACTGTATTTGTGTAAATGTACCTCGTGGCAACAAGACAGTCAGTAAAAGAGCATGCTTAGAATAAGATAAATGTGAAGAAAAAAAAACAGGTAATTTTGGAAATGATCCTCAATAAAACACAAAATTCTCCTGTGATACAAACACTGTATATAAACTTATGTAAATTGATAACAGACACTCTAACCTAATGTATGAAGTTTGTCTAAGAATTATGAAAGTGCCCGTACAAAAGTACTGATGATTCTGATAGTAGGACAATTTATTCCAACTTAACAGGACCAAGAAATGCAAATACAGGCGATGCATTAAAAAGTGCAGTTACACACTAAAATATTGAGAACAATGAGTGGGCATCCGAACCCATTTCTCATCTGCGAGTTACTGCATATGCAAGTCAGTGCATAAAAGAAGGGCTAATCAATGCCCTAGCATAACCTAAGCTGTGTCCTTTAGCATATGAACTAGCATGCGCTCTGAAAAAGTCACTCGTGCCTTAAATGTTTGCTGCGGGACTGTTAAACCAGACATAACAAACAGCGTGGTAAAGTCTACCTCAGAAGGTTGTGTGTGTGTGTGTTATAGGTTGAAAAGTCTTTAAGGTTAATTACTAACGTCTTCTTTGCCACCTGTTTTTTCCGCTACATGCTGAAAACTCCATAAACAAGCCTGTCGCTCTTCTCCATTGACGGCGGGGAAGCTAAAAAGTTAGCCGCTATAAATGTGATGTATGTGACAGTGGCATTTCATCATTTATGGTAGCGGCGCCCAGAAACCCAGCGTTGCCCAGCGGAGCCCAGAGGAGTTCCTTTATCTCCATGATAAACTCATCTGGCATGATTTATTAACAAGAGAATCGCACCGCTCAGCCCATGCATGAAGAGAAAAAGGACTCTAGTACAACAGGATACTTTAAAGGCAGGACAGACGATGTCTAGAAAACTTTTATGAACTCGTTTAAAAACTGCGGTCAAGTATGTTTGTAGACTACAGTGAAAAATGATGTTTGCGACAAATGCTAAAGACTTTAATTAACGGCTATGGGAACAATCTTTTGTCAAACTATGAAATTAATGTAGATGGAGACTGAAATGGCTCCGTTTCAAATTCTAGCAAGCTCCCTTATTCCCTATATAGGTAGCTATGGTCGTATCAACTCTGCGTGCCATAGAAACAGCACAGAAGTCTCAACGCACAAATTATACAAGGATTTCGACGCAATACTCCAGTGAGCATAAAAACATGTAGCACACAAATATTTTGAACTATTTCAAACGTGTTTTAATCTGGGCTTTCTTTGCTGATGATAAGTGCGAAGCTGCCTCAGAATATAGCTAAAACAAGTTATCTTAAGTGGTGGCATAATTAAGCTGCATAATTAAGAGGCAGCATGATTAAGTTGCCTACCTTTTGAAACAACGTTTTCTCCCGGAGCGCATCTATGATGCCTTAATATACTGCCTCTATAGGCAGCTCGCTAGGTTTCGGAACACTGCAAAAGTATGTATAGGGAAAGACCTAAAAAACAGTGACAGTGTTACAGAAGTGAAGAAGTCGGTGTCCCTGTGGGATCTCATTTATTATATACTATAGATCAGACTACATTCAGGTAAATCCCCATCTTTGATAAGTGTCATGTTTTACCCACAATCCCCTGGGATAGTGGTCCTGCACAAAGTGACCTTGTAGAGGCTGTTCTGGGCGCAGCGAAGCAGCTGTCTTCTTACATCAGTTCTGAGCTGCTCTCTCCTGCTCCTCAGAGTCCAACTCTGGCACCTGACTGCACGAAACAACTCCATCGCATCATCTCATTCTTTGAACTTCCATCTGCTACCACCCCAACCAAGGGGGCTGCTTCCTATTTTAACTTTCCTCTGCGTGGTCTCTGTGTGCATATATGTTCGAATACCCTACAAAAAATACGCCCCTTTTATGTCAAAGCCATGGCCTAACAGTTAGCCCATGTGTTTCCAGACACAAAGAGCAGTGGTGCTCATGTGGGAGATACGAGTTTGATTCTGGCTTGGATCCTATACTCCACCAGACTCCATATCCCCCCTTTTCTCCATTATTTCTCTAAAAAAAGGTATATAAAGACCTAGAAAGTAAAAAAACGTACAGTGGCCCCAAACATTCTTTGGGCATTTAAAAAAAGAATTTAACTTCTATACGTCATTGCATTCTACGCAAAATATCAAAGTACCGCTACTATCTTAACTACACTTTTCCATATTTTTGTAATGACTTTTAACCAACTGGTGTCACGGTAAATGTTTTACCTTAACAGTGACCCATGCTTTTCTTGTAATGTCATTTAAAGAGAGCAAAAACACATTTACATTTCTGCATGTGGCCAATACTTTCATACAAAGAAACTTGCAGTACATTCAAACTATATTTTTTATCAGTATGTCCATTCCCTGGGAATAGAACCCGTGACCTTGGCATTGCTTAGCAACGGGAACACTTGTTTAGGAATTCTGTCACATTGCAAAGACATTCATACATTAAGGTTTGACTTAAGAGTCCAAACCCATTTTGAGGCCACTGTAAATATGCTAATATATATGCTAGCTCTCCTTCTTAGCGCGCTTCCCGTCGTGCCACGTGTATGTTTAACGGACGTACATGAACTCCGGTGGCACAGCAAAGCTTTCGCCTCGGTGGCTTCCAGAACATTCGGTTGCATTACACTTGTGCGTAAATCTTCGGCAGCTCGTGTGAAAGCAACACTCTATCACACATTTTACATTATAAACATGCCGCTGGGTGAAATATATCAATTATGTAATAATCCTAATGGCCCAAACAGTCTGGCGAACTGCAATATCTAGATCATGACTCGCTTGTACGAGCGCACAAACTGAGCCAGATTATCAATCACCAGACACAATACGAGCAATGACAGCATGTTGTTATGGAGCGATATGAATTACACCACTACAGGGAGAAACCTCAGAATCATTTCCAGAGTGATTTATAACGCCGAGACAGGTAGGATTGCGGCGCACATCAAGAGCAATATTGTTTTGTTTTAAACATATCATTTTGCGGTCGTGTTTACAAGAGGGAAAATGAGATCTTGTTTTTGTATTCAAGATGTGATCATGATTGTTGTTTTTTGAATTCTTTTTTTGTGAAGATTGGTACACACACACACACACACACACATTGTCTCGTTTTCAAGTAAAAATATCTAATTAAAAAGGATTTAAAGCTAAATTTGATAACATATTAAGACTTGTCTTAGAGTAAATTGCTTTTTCAATCCATTTGACAATTTTTGTTCTTGTTAAGCATGACTAACAAAATCTAACAAGGTTTATACAACAATTTGGCAACAGAGTATGATAAAGAAATGTATTTCAAGACACATTCTCTGAAAACAAGTCTATGTCTGACACAGTTTTGCTTCAAGTATATTAATCTTGTAAAATATTTTTAGGAACACATTGCAAATGTTTTTGACAAAACGTGACGTAAACGTTCGAAGCGCTAATGTATGTACAGCTGATATGAATGTTGTTTTAGTGTAGACATTGTTTTTTTGCCTTGTACAGCTTTTATTGCACAGCTCTCTGATTGAGGCATTGACTCATGGCTCCTTTTTCCTCATTGGCTGCTTGACAAGCAATCTGGTACCCGCAACATACTCAAAAGATAAACAGCTTTCTTTGTAAAACATGCATGTAGCTCCATAAGACACTTTAAACATGACACCCACATTATGTCGTGGAAATAGTATATCACGATCTGTCATAAGCTTGGTCTAGAAGAAATCTGGATTGCAGATGACAGCTTCTGCAGGCCAAATTATAAAGCTTCTGAGAATCAATAATGGGAGTGCAACTTTGCAACTCATCTGTAATACGTTTTTTGCTTCGTATCCAATCTAAAATATATCTTTGATAATATGAAAGAAATAATATCCACCGTAAAGTCAGATAAGACTTTGAACCAAAGATCCCAGGAATGCGACGGCGTAGTTGCGTCGTCGCATCTACAGCGGTGATGCAACAATCCGCTGATGATTTTAGCACTATATAACGAGAGTTAGGAGCTGTGCAGACACGTTGACAGCCTCTGCAGAACGCATTTCCGCGCAGGGGCTTTTTTTAACCGCCTTGTTGGCTGTGATTGCACGAGCAACCGCGCAGCCAAGTCAAGCAGGGAAGGACTGCCAAAGAAGTGTCTGGCACTGGCCTCGGCCCTTTTCTGCTGGATCTGTCACTACTGCGGAGGAACTAAAACCTCAGGCCATTATTGTACCCCAACGCTTCAGTTTGACTTTAGCCTAATCCTCTCCTTACAGGTAAGAGCCACTTAACTTCAAGTTACTCACTTGTATTCAGAAGAGCACGGACTGAAATTCAAAGGGAAGTTGGAGTGAAACAGTTTTTCAAGGGCAGTAGCCCTGCTACCTTGTGGAGGGAAATGTCTAATCCATACATCTCAATTTCCTGAAGTCCCGGCCTAGCGGTTAGTGTATATGCTGGTACACGTCAAGCTATGGTGTTAATGCCAAACAACATGAGTTTGAGATTGTCCTATGTCACTTCCTGATCTTGCTCCTGTCTTGTCTCATCTTTTTCTCTTGTTTCTCTCTGCACAAGAAAAATATCCCAATTTACTGCAATAACTTATTACAATGCCCATATGACTTACATGGATTGAGTGATGCATTGTGGATAATTGCAGTGTTGCGTAAAGCTTTGACATCTATGGATCAGTGTAAACAAAATTCACAAACAACTGTTCCTTTGCTGCTACTGTCAGTCGAGAAGCAAAAGGGCCAAAAATAAAATTTGGAAAATGTCCCCATTTCACTTATTAAGATGCATATTTGAGTGGTGTCTTTGTGCGAGTGATGCATTGTGGGTAAACACAGTTAGAAAAACCTTAGACGTTTTTGTAACTTTGTGTAAAAAATATTCATAAACGTCAGTTTTCAAGCAACAAGAGCGTTCAAAGACGCTGCCGCATTCTCACAGTCTTTTTAACAATACGAGAAAAGCGAGGCATCGGTTTGTTATGGAGGACAGAAATAAAGTCCTCCGCGGAATTGTAAACTTTGTTGCGGCAACAGTGCGGGTGACCTCCCCCCGCCGCACGTTTCTCCTGCGCATTCCTCCTGCAGCTGCAGAAGCCGAGAGGAGTAACGGAACAGGCGCTTTCCAGCAGTTAAAGACGAAAACGGCACATTTCACAATTGTTCTCTTGCAAGATTACTCCCCGGGGGGCTGCGATGGGTAACCTCGCCATGGAATTTAAAAGACTGCAGATTAATAAATCATAATCCCCAAGTTACTACGACAACCAGGACTCCTGTCACCTTTTTTGTGTTGGATCTCAAACCTCTCAGATCCCAGGAGGCCGGGCACATCCAGGCATTTAAGAGCTGAGGAAGAAAACAAACAGGTGGCGTAAACCTCAGTGGGGAATCTCGCACAGCTCGGCGCCCAGGCCCCCTCTCTCTCCTTCTCGTGTCAAACACGGGTTTGAGGGGCTCAGACGCCGTATCCTGATCTCTCTCTCTCTCCCCACCTCCGCTCCCTCGCTACGCGTGTTTAGCTGCCACTGGGAACCCTGCTCCAGGTGTTCATTGACTTGCATGAAGACGGAGTTAAGTTCTCACGGTTCTGCATACGCGCTGGCAAAAAACCTGACGTGAGAGAATCGATCTGTTGTACTTAACATGCTCGCGGTATTCTTTCGGTTCAACGGTAAGTGTCTCTCGCAAAAAACGGGGGTTCGCAGAGAACAACGTCTGTTTTAATGAGGAACTTCCAAAGATTGCGCGTACAAGGCTGAAAGGCGTTAGATTAAAGCGAGGCAGAGCACAGCATCTCACCTCACAGCAGTCAGTTTTAACACGTGTAGAAGAGGGTAAGAGAATGTAGAGAGTTACAGGGGACAGGTAGAGAGGCAGAAAGACGCTGCCTTAGTTTAGGAGCAGCGCTCGGAGGTGCTGGGCGAAAGTGAGGGGCTGTCGTTCTCAAGGACACTTCGTATCCCTGGGTACTTGTTGAAGAGGAGGAATTTTATTAACCCCCGTGGCTCGGCCTTCCATTTCTTCATCTTTCCGAAGCAAAAACCGTCAAACCATTACATTACGGCATTGCTTTGAATGGTGAGAGCTAATTTGACTGGGGAGAAATTGCTCTACGCGAGGTCAAGATAATGCCACAACAATAGCAGAAATGGGCCAACGTAAAAATAACCGGACGGCTAGAACAAAACTTTTAGAAACGCAAAGTGTTCCATTTTTTCTAGGACAGCGTACGCCGGCGTGACTTGACTAGATAGCGTGAGCCCATCGAGTATAAGAAAAGCAAACGATTACCAAAGTGAAGTCTGTACCTGAAGTTGAGATTCAGAAGTTAGACGGTATTTTTAACTTTTCCAGAGGATGTGACTTTAAAACATCCTTGGTAATATATTGTGTCTGATAAATTTGCTGTTGTCTTGTCTTAAGGAAGTTTGGAGGGTTTTGTTCATACTGTAATCAAGATCAATTCAGCTGAAACGACTATATAGTGTAAATTAAGAATTATAATTAGTCTTACTCTAGCCACATAAATGCTTAAAGGCATAAAAATGTAATGACATTTTATATAATTTAATATCTCTTATCAACTTTTATCTTACAAAATTGTATTCTGTTTTTTTTATGTTAAAATACTTTATTGAAAAACAAGTCAAAAATACCAATCAAGAAAAATATTTCTACAGCCACAGATATCCGGCAGACATTTTCCGAAACCATTATGCCCAAGTAAAAAGGTAAAGCTGGAAAAACTAACAACAGGCGTTCACGAAACGTTCCCTAAACTCACTACCAATCACGAACACAATGTAACGTTTTGTTAAGAGTATAGGAAAACTTCGGCTAGGAGACGATGCCTTTCCTCCTGTCTTTGTCAGACAGAACATGGCAGTATGACAACATCCTGTCAGCCCCCCTGCTCTTGACAGGTGACATGAGATTCTAGTGATCGTCTATAATTAACCCTGGTCCGAGTCCAACCCAGGTAGAGACTAAAAGAGCGCAGACCGCCAGACGGTTCTCGTTCCCCGGTGGTCCCTCTCTGCACGGGAGATGCTTTGACACTCTCCTCTGCGTGCCTGTGCTCGATGGATCCGGCAGACAGCTCCATTCTGATGTTCTCCATCTGCAGCGGTCATTATTAGCCCGGTGACTTCCCGGTCCTGCGCCGCGGTCTTCCGCGTTACGGGAATCACGTTGGTTAAATAAATAAAAAGCGCATGGAAGGATTTGGCTTTGGTTTAAATATTTGACTTTGGGTTTATTCTGGGAAGTAAACAGTCAGACAAAACGACTGTATTGGAGAAGCCGAGCATCCCTTTCAGGGCGGAATAGCGCGGAAAGGCGCGCGACGAGAAAACAATGACAAGTTAATTATGAAAGACAAAAATGGCGGTGAAAGATTAGTTAGTATTCAAATCCGTTTCGGCGTCTGGGGATGAGGAACGGAGAAGGCTTAGCAACGTTTCAAGATCTGCGGGCGTAAAGGCACTTCTGTTTTGCCTTTCAAGTCCTACCCGTATGGATTTCTTCTCAACCCGGGCGTTTTATATGATATCATCACTAAAAATGATGTCTGGGGAGAGACGGAGCCCATAAGCTTCTCATTGTCTTTGGTTTGACCAGGTGCTTGGCACAAAAATACGCCTGCCACACTGCCAGAAGCGGTTGGCTTGATGCTTTTCTACGCATATATCATATTCCTCCAGTCCTGCAATAAGTCGAATGAAAAAGAATAGAAAGCACAGGTATAACAATGAGAAGAGTGTTGTAATTGTTTCCATCCGCTTGCCACACGGTTTTGAAGCAAAAGTGAACAGAGGCTATTGATCCTGTACAATTGTAAGGGTTAATTTTGTTTGCATCTCTATAACAAACCGCCTGCTATATTTCCTCACTGACTTTCCCATTGCACTTGAATAAATACAGATGTTCTGCGACGGCTTTTACAGAGCCCCCAATAATCAAACACACAACCACATGTTTGGGTGACAAAAAAACATACATACGACACAGACTGTCTTTTTTGTTTGGCTGCGTTTTTGGTAGCGCAAACTCAGCAAATACGATAAGGGCTTACAATTCAATTACATGGCACTGAACAAGATGATAATACAACTTCTACAAAAAGGAACAGCATGCTTTAAAACTCGGTCCGGTCTCGCGTCTGTGCTCTGTCAGGCAGCTAGCGTATTAGCACCACAACAGCTAAATTTAAATATGTGACAAGATGACCCATGCGTGGAGGGAAATCACTAGCCTACATTATTATTCACAAACTAACAATTATTGATAGAACAAAAATGACTGATAAACAAACAATAAGATTTACATCACACGACTCCAGAGGTTTTTCTGGTGGAAGGGTGTATGATGGAAAAGAGGTACCAAACCTAAATATTTATTTTAAAACAGAGCACCAGACTAAACAGTGCTCTTTCTAAACAACACAGGTCTATTTATGTTCCGAGGCTGATGAACGTTAATATAAATGCATCAAATGATAAACGCATGTATGATTACTTCAAGGGTTGTGTTTGGTTTAATGAAGCGCCCGTGCTCATGGAGCTGGGATTCTCAAAGGGGTGACATGAGCTGAAGTCTGGCTCAAGTAGTTTGGTGACCTCCTCCCCCTTAGTAAAAATGCCAGAAATGCCCAAGAAGAACATTCACGGAGAGGAGACACAGCGGGACGTTTCACGAAGAGGCTACAAGGGTCAAGGATCTTCTCCAAGATGTTCCTCCAGCAACCCACGGCTATCACTGTCAAAAGCACATGCTCTGTTGTTCGCATCTGAATGTGATGCGATATGAATGTGAATCGAATCAAAACGCGATGTGAATCCGAATCTGTTTCTAAACATGATGTGACATAAATCTGAATCAAATCGCGATGCGACGTGTAATTAGTGCCTTGGTGCATTGTAAAGCAGATAAGGACAAAGAGAGCAAACGGATTCTGCGTCCATGGCATTGGGTCAAAAAAGCCTCAGCATCTAAAAGGAAGGTTATAAATACTCGGTGCACTCAGAGTCAGCTGTGCACAAAATACCCTTCTGTTCTTCCTGTCACCTCCTGGTACCTTCACGCTATGTGGACATATCGGAGCAGGGAGGGGAGAGATGAAGAGAGAGGGAGGTGGTAAGAGGGAATGGGGGGGTCCGGGGGTGAGGGATAAATTAGCCAAACCACTTAGGTGATTTCAACTAAAATTAGCCGTAGTGCCTGTGGGCTCCATCAATTCTCAACTTCCTTAAACTCTGACAACCAAGGGGCAACTTTCTCCGAGCACCCCAAGTTCCCTCCCCTTTTCTCCACCTCCTCCCATTTGTGGAAGTTTCTCTCCTCTACAAACAACATCTGATGTCTCTCAGCATCATCTAGGAACAGGTCGGGGCGGTCAACTAGTCTTACTAGTCTTAGTAGTAACAACTTACTAGTATTCTGCTATTTTGACTTTAGCTTTAATGTTTTTGATTATATCAAGGGGATGAACTAGCACGAACTAGCAAATAGGGTGCTAACAGCCCAACGATTACAGTTAGCATGCTACGGTGAAGCACACTGTTAGCAAGGTAAAACTATTTCTGAGAGGTTACATCTCTAAATTCATCATCTTTAAAAGCACAACTGCAACAGCCATCAAAGCAGCACTTTGGATCAAATCCAAGCCTTTATTAACAGGCAGATATGCTGCTGGTCTATTCATACATGCAAATAAACTCCATTGCATCCCATCATGATGTTTTTATGGCCTAGAGTCTAGTAATGTTGCAATTCTAAGACGACTTCATAAAAAAAAAAAACTGTTGTGTTCCACACTGCACGTCTGGGGGACGTGATCCTAAACCAGCATGTTATAAAGGACATTTACATTAATGCATTTGGCAGACACTTTTATCCAAAGTGACTTACATTGCATTATACTATACATTGATTCTGAGTATGTGCAATCCCTGGGATTGAACCCATAACCTTGGCGTTGGCGTTGGTGACGCCATGCTCTAACCACTGAGCTACAGGAAAGGACAACCTTAAGTCTTGGTCGAGACAAGCCACCAGTAATAGAATGCATGTGTACATCCCTAGATCATCTACAAAACACGATATATGCTCTACGGGATGTTCCCAAGTGTCCCAAGCATGGGCCTCCTAGTGGGACAATGGATGGACACGTTTCATTCGGCCCAACCGGCACAGATGTGCCCGTAAACCCTCGTCACGGCCCGTCTCTGAAAAACGCACTACGGCGTATGATTAAGGAAGACAAATGACTGTAAAGAGTTGTTTTCTCTCGGCCCCTGATTCAAAGAGATGGTTGAGTGAAACCGCTCTCTCTCTGAGACTACACCAATATGTGCCGCTCTGCCTCACATGCTCTCTCTCTCTCTCTCTCTCTCTCTCCCAGGTGTTCTGTCCATATGTTGACTCATTCGGAACTTGTAGAACTGAAAGCACGTGTTTCTGCTCCTGTCTTACCTCTACACTGTTCGGGTTCCTCAACACTGCTTATTACCGACAGGGGTCGTGTGTTTGCGCAAGTACACAAATCTAATACTGACCTGGTGTGCTGAATCAAAGTTTTGTGTGCAAAGTGGTACGACTGTTACGTACAAGACTCTGCAATGATGAATCATGGCAATCCAATTAAATATTAAATATTCCTTGTTTCGCGTTTTGATTGGTTACGATGGCGGTTCCTTGCAGTCCAATTGGTCAGAGTTGAAACACATTAACTACTGTGACTTTTAATGTCGGGCAGAAAAAACGCTGAACATTCTTAAGGTCGTAAACAACTAGACGAAGCACAACTGGAACTGAATGAAGTGGTTATGAATGTATTCTCATTATAACTACAATTAACTCAACGTGTTGTGTTGACAAGAAAACATGGAGACTTTATACATCTGACACGGGACCAAATGGACCAACTATTAAAAAATGGTACAGATGGGGATCAAATACCAAGAACAATGAGCAAAACAGCACGAGTATTCAGTACTTCTGAAAATGTCATTGATAGGTTTGTCCTTGTGCTGTACAACAAGGATGTGTCCGGCCTCCAAAAAAAATGAAAACCGGGTGGCATATGGGGCAACGTTTATGCCCACCTGGTTCCCACAGGCACCCTCTCTCTCTCTGCCACACCAAATGGCCAGCCCTAGTCTCTATCTTAGCAGACAGGTGGCCAACCTGCCCTGAAAAATTAATTTCACATTTATTGTTAGTGTGTGTCAAGCCTCTCTCTGGACAGCTTGTACAACGGGGCCGTATCCCATATGGTGCCCTATGTAAACCAATTCATCACCAATTCCAGAAAGATAATGATAGTTCAGAATATTCTGATTAATATTCAAGTATACGATGCTGCTATAATGTTTCATTAGACGCATGTCCACAGAAGCGTGAGTCGTTCAATTTGAGAAGTTGTTCATTTTCTGCAAAAATGGCTTTGGGAAATGTTAATATTATTATGCAGTATGCACGCACGCACGCGCGCACACACGCACACACACACACACGCCAAATTCAAAAGGCAGAAAATGTGCAGCTTTGACTAGCTATGACACATAATCAGACACGCGTACATGGGTATAAAAATAACTGACAGCGTTTGTTTCCTGCCTGAGTGCTTAACCAGATCCACAGACCCCAAACAGATATTCAGACGAATACGCTGCGCTCAGATCAGCAGAGCGGACAAAACTGACCTATTCCTTAATGGCTTTTAATGAAGACAATGTGAGCCTGCGCTTCTGTTGAGACTGTGAGCCGACTCGGCTGCCTGATCAGGCCGGCCGAGAGCGGCCGCACAAATGAAGCTGATGAATCCTAATTCATAAATTGTAAATTCCGAATAATTTAGTCTCCCGGTCTACCTTTCCCCCACAGACACCCATATGCATTTGTCCAATTAATGGGGAAAGCACTCCAATTAAAATGTCACGTTCAACATGAATTTCATTTAAGATGAGGACGGCCGTTAAATGCTTTAGTACAAGTGGAAGCACTGCCAAAAACGTAATAATAACAGTGCACAAAATAATTTGATTTGGGCAATTAAATGTTATTAAATGTGACAGCTTTGCGAAAGAGAAAATAAACAACTTCATGCCGCACGAAAGAACCAGCACCAGTAGATTTTATTTCATTCAACCAAAATGAACTTAATTAAGAAATTCAAGAGCTGATATTTGCAATTAAATGGGAACGTTTTTGTCTGGTTATTATACTTGCCTTGTACGATAAATGAAAACGCCATACACAGTGCTGGTACATCAGCAAAATATTATACACACATTTGAATTATTACGAAGTTAACATGAAATGGTTTTCACTATTTTGTCCCCTATTTTGACATGTGACATATGTCTGCATGGAACGGTATTTTAAATGAGGAAGAAAATTAAGGACGGGCCTGGATTTATCCATCAAACAATAATTAGATCATGAAGCTGTGTAAAATGTTGTTATTCTAAACAAAACTTGATTCACAAAATATTTCAGCCAAAGCTCATTCCCTGATGAATCGCTCGACTGATCAAAATTAAACAGGTTCAATTGTAATTTCCTGTTGTCTTTCAGTCTTAAATAGCATATCTAATAGCATAATAGTCGCTAAATTAAACTCAAACTGATGTCCCATACAGATATAACCACTAACATCAGTTCTATGATCTGGCACCTGCGCAAAAGCTCCATACAGCTGGATGCTTGTTTATCAGCTGTACCTGCGAGGTGAGATTCTCTCTGGACATCTCTGCGGTTTTAAACCCAGCTGAGCACCTGTAATTTGTCAGCAACGACGCCCAGACAGCCTGCCAGACATACGTGGGTCAACTTAAATTAAAACCTTTTGATCGCACCTCTGTTTGACACAAGAAAGCTCGCTGCCACTTTTCACCAATTATGTAACCGTCAACATCTGTTTGCTTTTCACCGTCTTAGCGTTTGGCCCTCAAGCTGCACTGTTACGCAAGAAAGCCGCCCGTCTCCGATCCGAGGTCTAAACCAAACACTGCGACTCACCACAAGCGACGCCAACAATAGAACAGACCCATTTTGGATGTCAGACGAAAACCAAAGCAACTTTTGCTGGAACAATAGAGAGACTTTCCGCAGTTCCAGCAGGAAGCGAGTTAACTTCAACACGTATGAAAATAGATTTATTTTCTTGTGACCTCCACTTTCTCCAGCTCCAGTCGAATTCTTTGCAAATATATGCAGACAAATGTTCCGATCTCTAAGGAATATTCTCTGGGAATATCAGAGCGTTCCTTACCTCACATTATATTTTGGGCTTTATCTATTGTTTTTATCTGACAAGGTGCTCCGCTGGATCGGTTGGGCTGTTATATCAAATCCAGTGTAATAACCTTCGGCCTACTTTCAGGAGAAGGAAAAAAAGAGGGGGAAAGTCGTAAGAAACAGGAGAAGTTGTGATGAATAAGAGAGGAGACTTCCAAGGACACCCTGGACTTCCTAATGGAGTCTCCAGGAACAGCGATGTTGGCCCGGAACGAGGTGAAGAGGACAAACAGAATTCCTGGCCGGCACTGAGGCCCCGTCTGACATGTGTGAAGACAAGAGCGGTTCAGAGGTCAAGAACATCCTATGCTTCCTTTTTGCCACGAGCTCGTAAATGGATCCTAAATGATTAAAAATGCTTTAGAAAAGCAGCGCAATAACACGTTACAAGTACAGAAAGATTTATTAGCACCAATAAAATCATTTATAACCAATGTTTTGGTAAGTCAGTTCAAAGCAGGGTGTTTCTAAACGCGAAAAATATGACCCTTTAATTTTAGTTGTAATATGACAAAATGGAACATTTGATTGTTTTGATGACTTGTTTTGTCATTTGGAGCGCTGTACATTATTAACAGCGTGTAGAAACGCACATGCTGTTGTTTTTGGCGAGCGCGGCGAGGGCTCATGGGAGATTTATGACACTTTAGAAATATATAGCTTGTCAAGTGGAGGCACTTCCAACAGAAAATGCTTATTTTCCCTATTAGACCTTTCCAGCACACTTCAGAGGCGCGCACACACTTGCACATCAATGGACTACATCAAAAAGCACCTTAGAGTAATAGAGTGGCAAACGCTTCAGTAGACAGAACTGTAATGAACACAGGCCTGCCTGGATTCAGGTTTAAATACTGCAGCCATTCACACAGCGCCGAGAATTTACTCCACAATCTGATTAAATAATAAGAAACGAAACCTGTTCAGCGATTTAAAAACGTTTAAATATTTGAACGTTTAAATAATGTGAAACATCTGAGATGACACTTCCAACGAGCTGCTTGAAACTGTATTAATTAGTTGTAAATATGTTTAAATGCAAAGCCATACACCACACGCACAAAAATGTTGGAACTGAAAAAATATAAAGTTCCAAAGTTAAAAAAACAGGAAAAGAAACAGATGATTGGACGTTCATTGTCCAATCATCTATCACTAGTCTGCCAATTAAGAAATTAGGGTTACAATCTGGGTTCTGTGGAGGGGGATTTCAGGTATACTTGAGTATAGTATCTAAGCGGTGTATACAAAACCCACCAAGTTTAATGAAACAGGCATTCCAATCACTTGTTTAAGATAGTGGTATAAAACTGTATCTTAACTAAGTCCCGCCCCTTTGCTTACGGCTACTCTCTTAATCTCTCACATGTACATTTTGTAGCCAACTTAGTCAGTTTAATCATTAAAATACTGCTCTATCAGGACATATCATACCCATCCAGTTTTCTTAAGATTACTGTGATATATTTTGCTTACATCTCTCACACCTAGTAGGTACGTTTCGTTACACTCCAAAATTGCTAAATTATTACAGAACTGACTAATCGGTCAATCGGAATCAGTCATCTGTCATTCAGAAATTGTGATATATTGCACAAACTATGACATCAGCAACATGTGACAGAGATCGCAATCTTGTTCTTCTCCTGTGTTTCTTGTCTGATGTACGGCATTCAACACAATACATTCTTCTTCTCCTGCGGCAGTCATGAGAAGCGCAGGCCTGTGACAATACTTGCCCAATATGCCTCCATCAAAGCCACCTCTCGAGCGCTTTATTGGTAAACCATCAACTTTCAGTTGAAAGTAAAACAAATGGCAGACGTTTGGGCCCCCTGGAGCCACACAGTGTGGGCATCGCAGCAAAAGATACGCAGCACGACAAAAGCCCAGCCAAGCTGGAGCTGGATGGAGGTAAAAGACGCTCTTGCTCAAACGAGCGCATCGTTCTTCAAAAGCCTCCTGCTATTGCTGCCTCTTCATCAAGACACACCAGGGGCCGCCTGAAGCTGCCGGCCAGCCCGCGTCCCTGCAAGGAGCTGCCGCGAGGGGGAGATGAGGCTTGAACCCAATGGGTCCTCCGAGCCGGGTCCGTGCCGCACGGCTGAGGCCCCCACCAATTCCCAGTCCAACTGTCACTACTGGCACGGGCCTCCGCCCCTTCAAGCACATAATCTGTGCTCGCATGGCTGTTAAACCCCTCCGCCATCACACACACCCGTCCTCACTGCACACGTACGCGCATAACTATAGCGCATTGTCTTCGTGCTACGTGCTTCTGTCATCAGATAGGAAACAAAAAGAAGTCTACAGTGTTGCTCGTTTCTTGATCTCGAGAAGGAAAACTTTGGCGCATTTGTCATCCTACAATTCAAGTCGCATCCAGGAAATGCACTGATTGTTTTTTTTGCATTGGAGTATCTGTATGCTATCACAAATAATAGAGAAGGAAGGCCACATGCACTCATGCAGTCATGAGCGATGTTTAAAGTCAATAAGCACAGGTTTCACTTAAAATGAGGGGGCTGAGGTTAAAGAATTAATCTTATGATCAAATTGTTCCACTGTCACTCAGTAGATGTTTTACCACCAGTTAGTTTAAACAAAGCCTGTCCTTCTGTCTTCTAGACTTATAAGACTTCTGCAGAAATGAGAATAGAAAGGAATCTAACAATGCGTTTCTGATTCCAATTCCACTTTTTACAGTTGATCAGCTCGCAACATTCACTCTTTAGCCAACACTTGTGGTTGCTTTATTAAGTGTAAAGATTAGTCAATGTACTTCTATTCTATTGAATCCACCCAACTGGGTATTTATTAAATGATCTCCTCTTGTGAAAATCACACGGGATTTTTATTTTTAATTTGGGGTAAACTATTCCCTAAATGAAAGCTTGCATTATGAAAGACATTCTGTTTGACTGTTTTTGCAAAACAAAAACCCATTTTTTTCCCAATTCTAACAACACATGACAAAAAGTAACAATACAAACCAATTAATCGAATCTATTTTCTGTCGCCGTAGTGCGACGTCTCTTACTAAATACAGACAGCTAGAGGTGACGTTTTTATGCTAGTTTTAGTGAGACAGCAGTCAAGGTGTCACCCTCTGCTGCCGCATCAGTCTCAGGACCCAAGGACGACTTCCTGCTGCCATCTCCCTTCATCCTTCTTCCCGTATCTCCTGATGACAGAGCGCTAATGTCGCACGCGTCCAGGTGAGAGCGTGGCGCGTCACAGAGCGAAAAATGTCCGCGCTCGCCATGCTCAGCCGTCTCCTTTAATTGGGTAAAACAAAGTAATTTGAGCGCAGCGCAGGGGGGCGTGAGGGGCTAAATGACAGGACAGAAGGTCAACGCTTCTCTCTTACTCCATTGAGCGTCATCCACCAACACGCCCAGCATGCTTTTGAGTTAATATTGAGATCTATTATCCAGCAGCCCTCCGCCATCTGCCCCACACGTGCGCGCCGGCACAGGCAATCAACTGTACGTGCTGAGGGAATCGGAGCTACGGTACATTTCTCAGCTACTGTATGCCTGCAATGCATTATGGGTCTTAATGTGTTGTCATGTGGTTTGTAATAAAACTTCTGGTGACACTGACAACAATGATCTCCGAGTCTGTTTTCAAGCCTGCAGACCTTTATAATGGGGATGTATGAGAGGCTCAAGCCAACTGACGAAACGGACACATGCCCAGTTGGGCCAGTGCTTCATTTAGTGTTCCTGTAGCTCAGCTGATTAGCACCATGTTAGCGGCGCAAAAAGAGGATGGGTTTGATTCACAGAGAATACGCACACTGATAGAATGTATACTCTGAACGCACTGTAAATCACACTGTATGTCGCTCGGATGAAAGCGGCTGCCAGATGCATCAATGTAAAAGTAATTTATGCGCAGACGACGTGCGGGGAAATTCACAAAAAAAGCGTTAAAAAATAAAGAGGCGTTCAAACAGCTGGACTGCAGGACTGCAGGATATATCAACGTTACAGAAATGCTGCGGATGTGCATAACGCACATATTTAAAGCAACAGTTCTTAAAAGCCTTTTGAAGTATTAAAATCATTATTTTTAATCGAATAATGTTTTAAAAGCACAATGTGTAGTGTATAATATAAATGTTGAATAAACAATATATATTTTTAAGTTTAAGTTAGACTTTTCAAAATAAGTTGTTTGGGGTAATCAAAGAGAAACGCATACACCATTAACAGGCAAATTGTGCGTCATATTTATCGGTTAAACTCCGCAAGTTTGTCCGGATTGCTTCTATTCTATTTGTGCACCACACTGGAGTACACATGCACCGCAAAACACGCTAACCAGCTTTCACACCAACCAAACAAACCAAACTCTGACAACAAGAAGTCTTGGGTTCGCACCAAAGCGCTAGTGTTGAAGCGCCCTAAATGTGTTCCGCCCACGTTGGAGGTATTCCACGATGACAAAGGCATACCCTCACGGAGTAACAAGCTATTTGCAGTAAAAAAAGGCAATTTGGTGGTTTTCAAGGAACCATTCCAAGAGCATTCAGAGAAGGGTCGGGTAGAGCGATGCCAGATCTTTTAGGAAGGTCAAGCTGGTACGTCATCAAAGTATGAAGATTACACCACTGAGAGATAACCAGAGCAATGCCTCAGGTGCGCGCACACACACACACACACACACACACACACACACACTGATTTCAACACAGAGCTATTTCCACATTCCTCTGGCCGCTGGCCTGCTCAGATGTTTCAACAAAGCAGCTGTGGTTTTCAATGAAAGGAAGGAATAACAGAGAAAGAAAATGTTTAGAGGAGTTACTTCAAACAGATTAATACTTCACCTCCGCCAATATCTTCATCAAAGCTATTCATATTTCATTTTCCTGCATGAACTACAAAAAATGTGCTTATAAATGCAGCAAAAGCTCTTATTTCAATCACAAACGTCTACAAAAGGGACGTGTGTGTCTCTCTTTTTGCCCGAGATGTTTTAATTAAAAATAATAATAATAAAAATAATTTTATAATTCATATTTAAACAATCCACTAACTCTAATTATTAAACGTGAGGTAGTTTGTGCCAAGGAAACAAATGATCAGATTGTTCAGTTTGTTGTTAATTGATGCTCTCTCACTTTAAACAATCAGACTGACGGTTTTCACCTGGTTAATAATAATATGAGGGGGAAAAACCCATAGAGTTACATTCAAGGAGGACTCATAACATATAAGCAACCACAAAACAGCACCTTTACAACCACCCGGAACATTCCAGTAACTACATAGCAATGCCTTGACAACAACCCAGAACACCCTTGTATCATGGTCACTAATCTAGTTAGACAAAACCTGCACCCGCAAAGCACCGTGGCAACCGGCCCTTGTTCATTTACTACATATTTTGGCCAATTTAGTTACGCTTGTAAACCAATAAGAATACCCGAAGCTCCATTTAACAAACTTTACAAAGTTCAAATCCCTTTGACGAAATGTCAGATATGCAACGCGGCAAATGCAGAAAAGATCGCATCTGGCCCTGGTTATCACTGCACGCGTCTGCCTGTCTGCATGCCTCCGTGTTTGCGTTTTGTGCATGCACATTCCCCCCCAACGCATTTCGCAGCTCCGTTACAAATGACTGCGCTGACTGCGGCGTATGTGGGTTTTCTCCCAGGTGCGAACGATGTTCGGATCAGGAGATGTGCAGCGCTTTGGGCTATGTTGGCACAACCTCCCTGGGAATAAGCCTTTAATGTGTACCATGAATTTGCATGGGGTGTTTGGGGGGGGGGTGTCGGGAGGGTATCGCTCACCTATAGGCCGGTGTGTACCGCGCTAGACCCGATACCTTCAGGGCTCAATCAGGTATTATCTGTCTGTTTCGGGACACCGTCATCAATCTCTTCCCGTCCACTCCCTCCCCCACGTGGGATCAAATCACCAGCCTCAAGTACGTACTTAGGCATCGCGTCCCAGCTGCCAGCTTTTGTGTTCTGACGGTACTTATTTGTCGGTTCTTTGTTACTCCTGGTGTTGGTTTCCTGTCGCTGTGCAATATGAATCGGTAAAGTTCATTACAGAAGAGCACGGTAAACAAACAAGATGGAGGGACTGACTTTAATAATTTGGGTTTGGTATAATGCCAGCCTCTGGTAGCCCAGAATCTAAATCGATATCAAATCGATACCATAGACAGCAAAAACAAACAGTCTCGGGTGATTGATGAAACAGGGCTCGAGCTGTTTCATGATTCAGTAAATCAATGTCAATCATTTGTGATAATCTTTTTTTAATTAATGTATTGTGTTTAGTTCTTAGACCATGTTAAACATCATGTGAAACTGGTTTGTATACAGTTTATAGAAAGAAATGGTTACAATATAAAATAACTGATGCATTAAACACAAAAACTTATGCAAGAAAAAAGAATATACAAAAGTATATTCTTAAACTAGTCATTTTTTCATCTTCAATTTTTTGGCCAATTTTATGATTCTCACCTCGCTACCTAAATTCCCAAACTAAATCGCACCATAATGTGTAAACTGATGATATTTTAAATGTTTGGTACCAGAGTATTATTTTTAATGCTGTCTAATTCATTCAGTTTTAACGTCCGACGCTGTAAATGGACTCATTGACATTTCCAGCATCCTTAATATAACCTTCACCGTACTGATTTCTGCATGTATCTGCGGCTTGCACCGTGGTGCGGATCTACGGTCGGATTTCTTGTAATCGTCTTACTCCTCAGTGCAGTTGTCACAAACTATAAACCCCACAGTTTTGCAAAAATGTCAAAATTAGTAAGCTCTGCGTTAGGGAGATATCGCAGGGGTACTGGAAACTGTGCCAAATAAGTGTGCCACATAAAACCGGCTAATCTGTGCCAAGCATGACTAGCGTCTGGTCATGCAGAATATCATTTACATGCTGTATTCATGACTCATTAGCTTCACTGAAGTCAGAGTACATGTGTTTCGGTCTGCGCGAATGACAAGTAATTCAGTCTTCTTGACAGACTGAAATAATACATCTCTCGTGGAAACACGCACGGGCTGTTTCTGCTCGCTGACGATTTCTTTATTATTTGTTTCCTCCCTCACGTCGCTGAGTGATAGAGCGCACGGCACCGTACATTAAACCTCGGGCCGCTAGGTAGGGAGCGTCCGGAAACCTATGCTGCCTCTGTTAATCTGACCTGTGAGTGATTGCTGAGAGTTTGAGAGGTACTTTGTCCAATTAGAATCGTGCTGCAAATTTCCACCTGGCCCTGACAAAGATGAAGTAGCGCTTTGAGAAGACACAGTGGCTTTCAGCCAGGCAAAAGAGAAGCTCAACACGGAGTTTCTAGTCCAGCTAGCAATTAACAAACCTCGTATGCCCCCCTCCACACACTCCCTGAGACCCCACATGCAAATTGAAATTTAACGAGAACACTCTCTATCAATTAAAACCGCAGACTGTCATTCACCTAGCCTCGTTTCGGGAAAAGTGGACAAACTGCCATGTACGTGTGTCATCGCCGTAGCGAAGGGTCGATCGCCATCAAGGGGGAAGGAAACTGCCAAGCTGCACGTGGCAAATGTACTCCTGCTGATATAAATGGCAGATGTGTCCAATAAATAGTCAGGCACGTAATAATTTCAGCGCCACCCGTTTTCCTTAAGTGGGTCTGCGGGGCAAACCTGAGGTGTAATTTCAACCATAAGAATGCGAAAAGTTAAACATTTATTCATTGGTCAGTTTATTACCACAGTGGCGTAGTGGTGGGCCATTAAACTACCTTATAACCTGGTCAAAATAAGTTAATACATTCGAACCCTTTGCCAGACCAAATTATGCCTATTTTCTGAAGCCAATCTGTGATTGAAGCCCTTAAAAGTGTCTAGTTCATTCAGAAATGAAAATTAAAGAAAATTTAATTTCCTTTATGTAGCAGAACCCGCATGTTCCATGGAACAAACAAGGGCAGGTGTGACATCATGGTGTATAGCTACAACAGGCCATCAGAAGCATATCTGATTTGATAACTGCAGTGGAGGTGTATATTATCTGCAATGGACATTTCCTGTTCATCACGTGAAGTTCTCCTGGATGCAGAAGACCTCAGAGGGTCTCTAGTGTATGTTAGTTAAATGGGCTGCTTTCACAAAGTTTTTCAAGTGCTTTTTCGAGGTTGACAAACAGTGCTCACTATAAATTGTTGCTGTATAAAAAATGTATTTTAATGTAACAAAATTAACACAAAATTTGTCTATTTGTTTTTATAGACAAAATAACAGCATACTGAACAATATGAAGGTGAATAAATAGTGTTGTTTTTTTTATTATTGGATGAACTAATAATTTAAGGTGGGAATTAAGCTTCTGAAGATGACAAAATCAATGATCACATAACTAGATAGACAAATAACTAGATTCACATCAAGCCCGGTCGAATTTCTGTTCAGACCAATGAGGCGAGAAACCTCGATCAACCCACACAACCGCAAGTCGACGGATGCATCCATGCAGAAGTTCGCAAAAACAATTTCCTCAAACGCTGCGGCACCATTGTGCTCTATCGAACTTTTTCTTTGTTAAAATGCGATCAATTACAATATGTCTGCCAGCCATGTGGCAAAAACTTCAATCTTTTAATATGAAATTAATGCAGCCGTTATAATGGGGTCTTGGAAGGAATAATTTCACATTTCAAAATCCTTGAACATTAACTGATGGCTTCCATCTTCCTATTTCTGTATGTCTATTTCTGTCTGTCACGTAAAAATAGGGTTTTAATAACCTGACATGGGGTTAATTATTGCATCCCGGCACTACATTAGGAAAATAAAGTGGTAAAACACTGATCGATAAGGCAGATAAACTTCGGGCCGAAGATGGAGGGACGTGATTGGTTCGGCAAACACGACAGCGGGAGAGCCCGGTTCTCAATCAATGCCAGGGTCCGGTGGGAACGACGTTCTGACAGAGGATTAGAATCTCCATCACTGCTCCATCAATTCCTTCCCCTGGTCATCTATCCACAAGCTCAGATTAACTATTCATTACATAAAAGAGAAATCTCATCTTCTGTTTATGACATCCGATGAAAAAATACTTGGTCACAAGTTAACAATCTGAAGTTTCCTAAAGTTCCTCTGCAAATCGTAATAACTTACGATTTGTAAAATAATGGCACCCAGTCCTGGATCACAGCTACAGCTTGATATTAAACTATTACCTGTAACACACTGTAACGACATATTTTTAATAGATGTAACTGTATAAATGTCATATTTTATATAAATAAATAATATTAAAAAAAGATAATATAATTATAATATATCATTCTTTCGTTTACATTTCATTCATTTTTCATATTCTGAATGTTTACCGAAATAATTGATTCTGCTGAGCCTGAAGCATAGGTTAAAGTTTACCCACTTAATTTGTATTGTTGTTTTTTTTGCATTATTTTTGTTTGTTCTATTGCCTACAATTTATTTTTAGCGATTTATTATTTCCATTAACTTTGCTTGAAGTAACAGGTACAACCAAAATTGTAACGTTTCACAGCTGTTGCTATCAACTACAGAAGTTTTCCTAAAACGACTACCAAATTGTTAACAACAAATGGTTAAATACAATAAAAGCACACATGCCTTTTTAACATAATTTCCTACGTGAGAGGATGTTGTTAAAAGCGCACACAAAACCTCCGAGAGACTCGAGTTGAAGGTCGGAGGGACAAAACGGGTCCTCGGCGAAACCTTGTCCCCTCCCAACCACTGTAAGACATTTAAATAAGAATGGACTAATGGATTCATATCCAATGTGACTCAACATGATTAATAGTTATGGGCATTGTTTAACCACTCTGGTCCACTGGCTCACTGTAATTGGTGGAGGAAAAGGGGAAAAAAACAGAGTGGGCCTCCAATATTAATAATTAGCTGGCTGAATCGTCACAGGAAGAACAAAGTCTGTCCGAGCCGGCACGATTTTAATCAAAGACTGGAAATAGGAGCTGATTATAATCTGCATTGAGAAGTCACCGCGGGTGTTTGAAGAATACGGCACGCCCGGATGTGTGGATAATTTGATTAAGAGCTCGCTTTACCTGAAGGGACAGAATTTCCCTCTTTTTTCCCCTCTATTTACTGGATTAGGTGGCGCCTCTTAATGATATATTAATAATAAAGAACATTGAGTGACGCTAATTCAAAACACGGCTTATCTTTCTGATCAGCTAGTTTTTATTTGTTAGGGGGCCTGAAATTGTTTTAACAGGAGACGGATGAGCAGCCGGTTAACTCGGTCATCTAAACGTGCGTTAAAACGGGTCCAAATCAATTACGCGCTGAAATGGCTGAATAAATGAAAATTACATGCGCGAAACACGTCTGAGGCTATACGAACAAAACGTTCAATTCGATGCAAGAGAACGAAGAATAGATGTTTGCTGAACCCGCAAGACAGAGAGATGCCGTGGAAGCAAATTAAGATAAACATACATGAATTACCAGGCAGACTTTGTGACTTCAATGACTTGGAATTCACACACAAATAGACAGATACACGCATAAAGTGGAAACTCGAGGGAGAGAGAAATGTCATGTCAAGTTCAGGAAGTGGCCTACTTTTTCATGTCTCTCCTGCGTCTCCGAACTCGCTTTTATGAGCATGGTAAACAGATCTGGTGGGGGAACATTTTAAGATGAAAAGCAGACAACATTACACAACCGCTGTGTCCGTTATACAAAAGAGTACGACAAACAAATGGAAATACAGACAATTGCTTTCAGGATAATGTAGAATTCTGCTCACAGTCTAGGCAGGGATCATTGTCAGTTCAGCTAAGACCAGCCTGAATCCTAAACTTGGCGACTGCAGGAGAAAAACAAACTAGAAAGTACTAAACTATAGACTTTCAGTAACGTTTCCATCCCAACTTCACATTTCAGAGCGAGTTTTTCAGTGTTAGATGACAAATTCAGAGCTGATGAAGTTTTACGCGGCCTGTTTTGAAAATTGTCAAATGTGTTTTGAGAATAACAAGGTGGTAATCTTCGCAGTCTTTATGACAACTAACTTACATTAGACTCAATACGAATAAATCGTCACCCGCTTTGATGACAAGGTGAGATTCAAATCTTTTTTTAGCATCTGTGTGTTTAAATGAATGCAGATTTTGACTGCTGTAATTTGATGCTTAAAACGGGCTGCTGCATTTTACATTTACTATCATGACTTGTTAGGGCCTTATGGGAATCCTACAGTCGAACCCTCGACCTTTGTCATCCCCTACATCTCCGGTGTGGCCCTATAGGAGTGGCCCATTTCCAGGCCCTGCTCCTCAAAGCCCCCGTGACACCACAGGCCTAGTTAGGTCACAGCACCGCCCCGCAACAGTAAATTTAGACCTCTTTAAAACCTTCCCATAATGCATCTGGAGTACATAAATTCTAAATTCAAACTGTCTATCTCAGATATTAACTTCTGTAAATGGGCCGTAGATCTGAGATAACCCCCAACCGCTGGAAATGTTGCATCAAAAACTGGTGTTTGGTGACAGCTGAGGGCATATTTGCCAGCCCCAGTTTGGCCACTGGTGGCTTGAACTCCAAAATAAACTCTCCCATCAGAGCGAAACTTTCAAATTTAGTTAAAAGAGGCCAAACTTTGTCTAATTTGGACACCACAACATTAATTATCCATGAATGATCAATAAGAGGAGATGTGGGACACGGTTCTGGTTCCAGTCAACTTTTACCCAAGGTAGCTCAAATCATACGATTTTGCATTAAAGTTATTTGATAAACACACCAAAATGTTTGCAGATGCCGAGCAACGTTTTAAACTTTGAGACCTAGTTTTCTGGACAGTACGACAAAATGCTGCGTGCCTCAAATGTCAAGTCTTAAAGTAGGTTGAGACTGAGAAATCAACAATTTTTATAAAACCATTCGCGTGTAGATCGTTACATTAAACTGAATGTGCCGATTTTCTCAAAAATGATTCTGCCACGTTGAAAATTTACGTCAGTTTAGTTTTTAGACTGAGATTAAATATCATCCTTTATATGTAGGTGTACTGAAATGTGTAAGTGAATCATGATATCTATGGATTTATGATATCTTCACTCCAAAGGCGATTTTGTAACTTGTGACTACACAAACTCAAGTGGACTTTGAGATGTGCTGTATAACGATCCCTTCATGTCAAAGTGCTGAAATTGGTTCTAGATATTGATTGTCCCCAGTTAAAATGTTTCGTTCTACACTGTAGATCTCATCTTTAAACCAGTACAGCACTGAGTGGGAATCTAATGTCTATTTAAAGGAAAGCGTTAGCTGCTCGTTTATGGTACACTGAAACATCTTAACCTTCTAAGCAAACACATTGTGCTGACACCCATTGTAAACCAGACCATGGTGTGATACATCACACCTCTGATGATCAAAAACAAGAGGGGGGAAGCCATCATTATGTCAGGAGGAAGTCTGCCAAGCAGTGATCCTCATCTTGGGTCTTCTCTCCAGGTTGTTGGCCTGGCTTCTGGCTGGCATCACAGCCCAATTTGGCTTTGCTCAACCAAGTTGGTCTTCTCAGCTGATTTGAGACCAGTCTTCCATTATTGGGCGAATCATGACATTCTGAGATGTTTAAATTTTAAACCAAAGACATAAACTAGAAAATGTATTTTGAAGAAAATGTGACCTATGTTTATACATTTTTAAACGTTCTGTATTGTGACTGTATATAATAAATATAAAATATATTTGGAGAAATATACTTTAAAAAGAAATGTGTTTAAAAAGTAACTTACTGCTGTAATTACTGCACTGTTTATTTAGATATTTATGTGAAGTAAACATGCATACATTACAATAGTATTTATTGTACTGCTTGTATGCATATTTAAAAAAAAACAAATGGTAATTGTAAATGGTAAAAGTCAATTTTGTACAGTAATACAGTAAAAAATGCTATTGCAGTAAAAAAAAAACTTAAATAAGGTCATGACGATTATGTTGCGACACAAAATATTTTAATAGTTCTTTGAACAACGATGAACAATGAACAATGTTTTTGTGAGATCCCCTCTTTTCCTCACCTCACTACAGATCAAGATTTGGGGAGGCGACTGATTGGATAAGTACGTAAAGACAACTTCCTCCATGAGTGTGTTGAAAGCACAGGAAAATCCTAATGTGGGCATTCGGAATGTCACAGGCTTCTGAAAGCACTGGCTGTCAGATAAAACTACACACCAGCTCTGAGCTTCTGCAGGCTGTTTTTTGTACCGAAACCTTGTTTAGAGGCCTCCGCTCCTCTACGCCCCATCAGTCTTCTGTCATCGCTGGGTAAACATACGCCGCCACCCCTGCCCACAACCCTCAGAGTAAAACAGCACCGGCTGGACTGTTTTGAGTCCGTAGACAGAGGCCAGTGACTGCAGCCTGTACCACGCTAGGATTTTCAGCAGCATGGTGCTGCCCAGCCAACAAAAACAACTGCCATGGCCAGACTACCATTAAGAGGTGTCTGCTCCATTAAAAGCAGCATGGAACCCCATATCTTTGCCCAGCCAGAAGCAAGTGATCATGCTAAAAACCAGGCAGGGCGATGTAATGTCCATTGAGTTAAACGTTACGAGTTCGGCTTAAGAGCGCTGGGCGTTAAAACCGGTGTCAATGCACAATATTGGTCGGGCTAATTACAGGGTTGGAATAAAAGGACTCCGCTTGGCTCACTCAGCTGCTAAAATATCCCCCCTGCTGGAGGAAGTCAATCAGCACACCGCCAGGTGACAGATTTTACGATCTCACTCTGACACCGAGGCTGGGAGCGAGCAAAATATTGTTGTCTACCATGCCAACTAATAAGTAATTATAGGCTAGTCCTTCACAGATGGCAGACCCCACAGTCATTCCGCTGTCTTCCAATAAGGGAGAAATTAAGTTAAGGAGCCGCTCCGCACATGTGCATCCGTAACACAAACCAGCCCGAATCGAAACGAGCGAACGCGGCGCCTGAAAGTGAACCGTAAGGAACCCGCTAAACGAGCTCATGACACTGCAAATCTACTCATGCTTGATGGATGTAAAACCGTTGTTATGTGATTTGAGCGCACACTCGTTGGGTTGTGGAGGTGTGTAACAGACACTGCTACTAAGGGGATGGCAAGCAGGCTTTTGGCTGGAGTTACACCAACCTGAAAGATCAAACACTTTTTCTGCAGATCTTAAGGAATCATAAAGTACGAGTTCACCGAACAATTCACTCAGTATTTACTCGCCATCGTGCCCTGTCGTTCCAAGCCTACATGCCGTTTGTATGGAATACAACACGAGAATTTCTCACTCTCTCCTAAACTCCATAAGTATACCATTATATCACAAATAAAGAAAAGAAGTCCATACATATTGTTCGCAAATGTATGCTGTTCCAAACCTGCCCGCCATTCTATTTTCCAAAGAACACAACTGGGAAATTGTTTAAAGAATCTTCATGTAGCTCTTTTCCAAGAAAATAGACCACATCTGAGCAATTACAAAAAGACACCAAAAAACACCACAAAGATAACAAAGTGGTGTAAGTAGTGTTAAAAAACTGTCAAGATTCTTTGTTACATGGAAAAAACAGCAAAAAAAAACATTCTGAATGAATTCTTTATAAAAAAAAAAATATAAAATTCTTTATATAAAAACCATAAATCAAAAGCTGCTCTAAGATCGTCATACTGGTTTACTGGTTAACACTGTAAATATATTGGTTAACGTTCATCAAGATTGACACTTTTTATTAAATACACATTTCCTGTCTTATTGTGCATGCTTCGTCTGTGCATGTTACGCCACAGAAAAGCACAGTTTCATGGTGCATGGTCGAAGTCACAGCAGAGCGTTTGAAGAAAATACCTACATTAGATCCAAAGCTCCTAAGCTACGACACATAAGCCTGAACCTTTATCTCTGAAAAACAGGCCATTAATATTGTTTTCAAACGTTCTCCTTAAGAACTGGAGGATGCCACGTGTCGGTAATACTACCCTCTCTAAATGATTTAAGCATTTGTGCTCCTGCTCGTCTGACCCTCTGTTATCCTACAAAAGCCCCCTCTGAAACAAGACGTCAAGTGTCAGCGCTCGGGGTTAAAATATCAAGTGCCAGTTCTCAGCTTTGCCTTTCAACCTCGCAGAAGGTCAAATCTGATGTCTGACCTACTCTGAGCTCTGTTGTGAATGTGTTGAAGCGCAAGCAAAAATAAAAGCGAGCAGGAAAGCAGCAAGAACTCCAGCGAGCAGGAGAGAAAGGTCAGGATTGGGATTGTGGATGAAAAATATTAAAACGGAAAATTTGTTCCTTGCTAAATGCCTTCACATCCAGATGTTGGTTTCCGCGGAGAAGCTTAAACGGGGTGTCTAAAGGATGCACTGTAATTTGGAGAATGCTTCAGATATCTGACAGTAAGAAAACTAAACCACAGTGGCTGTTTGTTTACTTTTTGTGCTAAATGGTTTTTCACGAGAGCAATAAACTCAGAAATATGTGCCTTTTCTGTAGTAAGACTATATGAAATTATTCACTTCTTTAAATGCAAACCACAAGATTAAGGTTTAAAAGAAAGCAATGAATTTATAATATTACTGACGCACCGATTAAACAGCATCCATTTAAAATATTATTATTATTATTATAATACCACCAAAGAAAGTTACAGAAAGACATCCAGTCAATGGGCGTGAACAAAACTGGGATTTGTTTCATAGGTTTCAACATGCAGGTAAAATTTGTGTAACATGAGTCATTAAGACATTAAGTTATGAAATGTCCATTATATAAATGTCTAAAACCTCTGTGTGAAGTTCTTATATAAAATTACTTTTCTCTTATGTGGAGGGTGAAAAGAGAACCTATTTGGTTTGACTGTTGAACTCGAATGAGGCAATAACTCTCGTAAATTAAATGTGTAACAGACAGATTTCAATTAAGGGCAACAGAATTCTATTAATTTTTTCATGCATTTAACCGGTCATCCTAAATCTTCAAAAAGCCTCGGTTTTATTCCCTTTTCACTAAAGATCAAAGTAACGTGGTATGTTTAATTTCAGAGATCCACTGAAAAGTGGTCCGCTCACCCCCGTGCACAGATTGCCTCCGACACCCACAATCGCAGCCGATGTAGCGAAAGTGGCAAAATGAACTTACTGCGCAAACCACAAGCAAAACCACAAACTGCTTGTGGTAAACTAATTATACACCAGTTTCGCATGTGCTGTCAAACTGTGCGTAATTATGGAGATCAGACTAGACCACATTTGCACAAGTGTTTAAGCAACCAAAATATGATTAACTGTCACAGCTGGTAAAACATGCACTTGAGTGTGCTACTGATATTTACAGTAAAAATATAAAATATAATGATCCAGAGACACCATAAGCCATATCTCAAACCAGCAAGCTTTTACATTTCTCCTAACACATTTACTATAACATACAGTGACACTCAAATCAACTGTGGCCTGTCGTTATATACACTGAATTATTATATTAGTAGAAACAGTATTAAAAATGGGCAGCCAAAGATTAATTTCAGACGTTTCTTAACTTCTTCCTGCTGTAAAAGAAACCACACTACTGACTATTGACTTTGTTAGTGTTTGCTGAATTTCAAACAGTGTCGGAGAAAAAAGTCCCACTACACACTTTGTTTCGGGTCGGCCAGTCACACAACGGGTTACATAACAGAACTGAGGCGTGCTTTCTTTCGCCTTTCCCTTATTGATGCACTTTAGTGCTTTGCAGTACAGGGTGGGGGTGAATATAGGTCAGCAGGTTAGGAGTGTCTCAAAGTCTCCTTCCTTTAAAAAAAAACTGGCTTTAAGTTGCCTTTAAAACTCCCGTCAGGCAAGTGCCTCCTTATACCTGCCTCTTCTGACTGCTATTACATAACTGCGAAGTGCTGGGAAAGTACCATGAAACAAGAGTGAAACAAAGTCCCTTGAAACGCTGTTAAGTGCTTCAAACGGAGACATTTGGGGTCAAAAGGGACCGAATGTGACGTTTTCATGGCGAGTTATTAGTGATTTCACCGGGAAAAGCTGAACTGATATCTAATGATTTTCCATCCTCTCTCGCGCGCTGCTCTCTGTTTATGGCAAAACTTGTTACATAACCAGCTTACATTCCGCGTTCACCATATCAGCCTCTAAATATACCCCTCGGCCCAACACATAATAACAACCCTATAGTGAGTTTCGAAACGTTACTTTATATCGCGGCATTTAACTTCATAAACACTTTTAGCGTCTGTATATTCGCTGATATAATTTCCGCTGAACTTGAAGGAGCCGAGCTGAATGGAGACGGCGGAGGGGGAGTGGCTAAAAAAGCCTACTGTCTCTACTGTAAAACACCGACAACTCCTATTCAGACATTTCACATTTACGTTAAAAAATTACCCGTGCGTTTAATTCGCCAAGTTACAGATCCCTTAAAATGGTTTACGTATCCGCACAACAAGCCATTCTGTGCATCCGACAAGCCCTTGAAATCGTGCAATAGGCGAGAAAAGGCATATGCTGACAGCCAGTGAATGAAATATAAACAATATTATGCTTTATAAATGTCTTAACGCACAATCCATGTAATATTTTGTTATTAGCAGTCTCCGTGAAACAGTTCACTTAAGTTCGACTTAAGAAATTAGCGTGCCATCAGTGAAATCACGGCGCTTTAAATATACTGTATTATTTTATATCATGCCCAGCAGAACTTAACTTTCACTGTCGCAATTATTCGATTAAATAAAAAGTGTTTTTCTCTTTAATTTGTCTTCGGTGTCAGTGCTGTCACATATTCAACAACAATGGTAGGATCTTTCAGTCGCGTCTAGGAGCAGCGACAACAGTAACTCATTTAAGCGTTTCAATTTGGATATATTTCGCAAATGCTTCCCATTCTTATTTATTACGCGCTCTCCATTAAACAAACGCAACTGAAATCCTGTTTGACGCACGGTGCGCCATTTAAGTTGATTTTAAAACGAATTCACTTTGAAGTTTTGCGCATCAATATTACGGAGAATCAGTATCGTATCCATTCAAAATATTCACTGTCTCTTACCTCTATTGGTACTAGAACAGCTCTGCCTGCGCACCGGGGCTTGGTGCTCAGCTTTGCGGAGGGTCTCCAGGTTTACCGGGGTTTCCCTGACCGGGGTAACCGGCTCTGAGACGCCGTTGCCCGGGTCGCTCGCTGGATCTGGAGGGGACTCCATGTTGTATTTTACGCTTTCTGTTTTGAGCTGTTGCTGGTGTATCACGATGCGCCGGGATGAGACTTGGAGCTGAGAGATTTGATGTAGCTATGTAATTTTCTAGCAGAAGTAAGAAATGTTGAAAAGACGAGTGTAGACAGAGGTGGGTGTGTACGTTTGATTGTCCACTGGCAGCGCTAGTGAGAGCTCTAGTCAAACAGCTGAACAGGGAGAGACTGTCAATAGCCGATGAATGGATGTGTGCGCACTGGGTACTAGAGACTTATCGCATTAAAACCGACACTTTCATGGTTTTGCCGATGACATAGCCGCACATTCTCTGCATTGCAGTATGAAATATATGTAGAGAACTAATATATTGGTTAATTGCCGATTATTAATTTATTATAGAATAACATTATATTATATACACAGTTTTTGTAATCGCTGCATATATAAAGTTTATAGCGTGTGCGCTCGTACAAAAAACCTGAACAACACAATATATATATCTTAAAATATCTAAAATGCAAATATCGATATTTATTTATAAGTAAAAAATAAGTGGAATTTTAGTAAACAACATTCTTGTTCACATTTATGTCCATAGCATCGTCCTTATTTTTAACGCCATGGATTTATAGCAGATACTCTGTTGACTTTTATCAAACTGTAACATTATCACCCTTTATCTCTTTATTATAATAATATTGGTCTCTATACAGTCATTTATGTTTGGAATAGCTCACAATTGTTTGTAATGCAGACTGCAGTTGTTATTTTACGTTTAGCTTAAACTATTGACGAAACGACCCAAATACAACCTGTACGGTGTGTCATACACACGTACAACTCTTGTACGTCACTGGATTTCTATCTTCCTTCAGATAAAGTTTGAGCAGTTGTGTAAAGTGCATCTTGCTTATAACGTTTAAAATGTATTCTTCGCATTGACCGAAACAACATGTTTGGTCAAACGCGTTTGGTTTGGTTATTAGTTTGTTTAATCGGTGTGAGAATGCGCCACATTTCTCATAGTAGATTAAGTTGGTCTGAGCTCTGCCTGTAGTTGATCAAAGCCTCAACACCCTTCGCCTCGGGGAAAGCAAAGTTTTATAGAAGCATGTTAGCTGGCGTGTTTTGATACTAAATAATGCCAAACTCGAGGTACCATTATCAATTAAATATTTCGTTTGATGTGTCATCGCACTTGCCGGTTTTCCCAAAGGCGTTACAAACAGCATGCCTACTGCACGTGATCAGAGCTGCCGCAAAGCCACGCCCCCTCACCGAACTGCACGTGGACTTTGGCATGGCCTCGTAACTCTCATACCACGAAAGCAAAGCGGGTCAAGTTCACCTCACTGCATGAGTGGTGAGACGCTTCAGTTGTGCTGAGAGGTCGTAAAGACTGACATTCATGCGCTGCAACCGTTTAAAGACAACCCACATGTCCTTGAGTTTATGTTAAAACAGGCATATTATTACTATAGATTTACTCACCTTTAAGATGTTTTGAAGAATTTCGCTTCCCCTCAGTAGACAACATTATGATTCGCTGCAAAAACTCCATAATAACAAAAAATGTACCATAAAAGTTGTCTATCTAAATCACTTAGAGATACTTCGAAATGTAAGTTGCTATTTTGCAGCCTTCCCGCCTGCTGTAACGCTTACCTCGTGCGCATATACAAATTTGGCGCGAACATGGTTACGCGGTTCTGAGTGAAGGTGAACAATATTTATTTTAAAAATAACCTTTACAGTAAATTGTTATAAATGCATGTCCACACATTATTATGACAGGTAAATTGATAACCCTACGCCAATTTTGTTTGTATTTTGTATAACTAATTTCACTCCTGTCATAGCTGAAATAGCTATACCATAATTGTTTTAGTAAAACTGCATGCAGGAACTTTTGCCTCTTTATCGCCATCTTTGTTTGAAAAATAAATTTGCGGGTTACTTTATGTACTTTTCATTATGTTAAAGTCAGATAGGACCAAACTGGCATTTCCTGGGAAATCGGACCTCACAGCTCAAATTATAAATCATTAATATAAACTTACAAAACAAAATACGTTTTGAACTCTTATTTGCCATGCGCTCGCTCAATAAATGATTCTTATTCATTTTTAACCAAAAAAGTATGAATTGCAGATTTACAATCATCAGATTCTATGCTAACTTAATGTTTTCTGACTCTCACAAGGTTTGGAGACGATGTTTGCGGTGATGATGGCCTCCAGCCAAGTAAAAATCCAACTTTTAACTATGGAAAGATCAAACTTCAAGCTATGGCAAAACATCAAGGACCTCTCTCTCATTTGACTGTTTTAAACTTGCTCATTTTTACAATAAGGAATTGACTTTGACGTGCAGAGTACCGTTTCTTAGGTTGTTTATCTCATGGAGGAAACAATTACTTGTTGTGCTTTTCTCTCGATAATGGCAACAGTTGTCGTTTCATGTAGGAAATGGAAACAGACAAAAGGAATCTGACTTAAGGAATTGATATACTTACAGAAAAATACAAATGTAGTATAAATGTAAAGGACAGCCATTAAATAATGTATAAATGCATATGTAGTAGCCCCAAAAACTGTCTGGATTTCATTGTGTTAGATTCAAAATATAAAATCAAAGTATCTCAAAGAAATTATAGCAGATGGATGTATCATCATAATTAGATCTAATTTTTGTGCATAAAGTCGGTACCCCCACAAGCCTCAAACCACCCCCACCATGTTTACACAAGGTGTGTTTGCATTACATATATTTAAAATAAACGCCTCTTGGTTTGAAATTTCTTTATACCATGCAACAATATTCATGCAGTGTATTTAATGTATTAATTGGGGCTCATATAGGTGTATACTCATAGGGCCGCTGTATGTACCGATAACAGTAACAAAACACTGTGTTGTGGCCAGTTGTTGTTTTCTGTATTTGATTTTGAAGCTCTAGTATTATGTGCTTGCATTTATTGACTCCTTCATTTCCTTTATTGATCTGGCCCTGACAAGTGATGACAAAGTGGCTGTTATTTATTTATTTGTTTGTTTATTTATTGTCAGCTGTTGCTTATCTGTAATGTCCAGTCATTTGTTATTTGAAAATAAAGTCTGATCTGTAATCAACAAACCACGCCGAGTTTGTTCACCCAAAGGCTCGTGTCTCGCATCTTTCATCTGAATTCTATTATCCTTTCACTGCTATTATTATTACTCATTATTGCTGTTATCTGATGTTTGCTTATTTTTTTCTGAGATCATCTCTTATGTAGTTTGCTTGGCCGTTCAGATCCCCTTGATTTAAAAGCATTTTTGATGTCTGAGTGTTTCTTGGTATGATTGCCCACATGTTTTCTTATTTGCTCTTCATAACAAGCCTGTCAGGCGAATAATGCCTCTCATTCCTTCTCATTTTGAAGATGTTAGTCAGTTCAGCTGTGGCGGAAGATAAATCTATGCTGGGGTTTTTTTGGTGTGTAATTGGTAGTTAGGTTGAAAATATCTGGAGTCGCTGTAAACTCAAACAAGGGAATCTTTGGTTGTTTTTTAACACACATGGTAATCACCATATTCATTTATTTTGTGTAGAAAACTGATTGGATCGTGAAAAGGGGGCGTGTATCAAAGTGGGTGAGATGGTTTGGAGGGGAGGGGTTGAAAACATTTTTTACATTTTGATGAAAGATTATGAGGACAAGCAATTTTGCTTTAAGTAACACACGGGAATGAAGGAACCAGAAACATGTATTGAGAAAGTAAATAGGGTAAATTTGATGTGAACCAAATTAAAATTGAACCATGAAACTGAGGTTAGCAGATGTACTTAAGATCAAGGCCATTACTAACATTTACTAGACCTGGACACAATTTTTACACAAGGAGACTTAATTTCCTGGGGCCCAATGAGTCCCATAGGGGACAATTTGGAAGTTTGTGTTTCCTAAATTTGTGTTTTTGTGGCTTTTCCAGGAGGTCATTATGTATAATTTATTTTGTTTAAGAAATGTTTTGTTTTCACCAACCAGTTCCTCCACGTCTTTGTTGCTCTCATGTTTCACAACGTTGTAATAGCGCTTGTAAAACGTACTTAATAAAAAATCCAGCGACTGCTGAACAAACCAAAATATGGTTTCACGAGCACCACGTCACCTTTTAAGGTTGTGTAATTTGGAAGCTCTCCAAACCACATTTCTCCCACCTGGGTAATTGGCCCTAAATTACGGCATTGGCCCGGTCACGTTGGTTTCCACCTCACACGGTCTTTACTGAATTAGACGTCGTGAAAAGCGCTGTTTCAGAACATTGACAAAACAACACAATTACATTTACATTGGCTAAAAACATCACGAGCGTCGGTCAGGATGGTCATTATGGATCCATTTTCCTCTTACTTCCTCATTTTTTGCGGTTGGATGTTTTTCCTCCGTTTGGGGGAGATAATCAGCACCTATTGCTTTTATTTTCAAAAGACCATTTTCATTATTTTACAATGCGTATTGATTTTGAAGTAATTATGGCCCTCTCATAAATCTAGCAAATTTAGAAATGTAATTTTCATGGATTTTCGCATGCTGTAGCGCTGGTAAACGTATAAACTTCAGCCCTCACTCGTCTCTTAGTAACATCCCTTGCTCCAGTCCCCTGAAGATATTATGCATTCAGATTAATGAATGAGGGGCATCCAAATTAAGCATTGTAATGTCTAGACTGCTCATGTAAATAAAAGCCGATGTGAGTCGGTTTGTGTACAGAATATTTAAGACAGGTTGTATGAGTTTTCTGACGTTGTTTGTTTAGTTTGTTTTTCAGTCATTGTGTTGTTGTCCGAAAGGGTGTGGGCCATGATAAAAATACAGATCAGCTATTGTTACGCTTTGAAATTCTTCATACTTGTCCAACCTATACGGTATGGCGAAAAGAATATTAATACAGAGGTAGCTATGATAAATATACAGACCTATAGCGCAAAATGTGATGCAATTTGACAACACAATGAGTTCAATTGTGCTACCAGCATGATGCGGCATTCACAGCCCATTAAACTTCTGTAATGTCTAATATTTCTGAGTGAAACAGTTTGTCCAATAAGAAAAAGTATGAGGCCGGACTTTTTTTCAACAAAAATGGGTGGAGCCATTTGGGGCGGAGCAAGTTATTATATTTTAATTTAAATATTTATTTATTGTTTTCTTTGAAACAGTGTGCATAGATAAATCATGACCAAAGACCAAAAATGTAGAAACGGGGTTAGAATTTTTAACAATTAATTTCATGTTAATTTAAAATTAAGAGATTGGAGATAATTAAATTCATAAATTAAAACTACATAAACACTAATTATTTGTAACACAGTAATGGCTGAACTCCTTAGATCATTATTACAAGTTTTGAGACATTCATAACCATTTACAAACCCAACGGATGTTCTGGATTATATTACCGATCAATTCAAGAACTGTTTATTGTGTCGTCTTTTATTGTGCAATTCTTCACCTTCCTTTGGGAACAAAGTTTACACGTACTTCCAAACATTCGGTCCCATCCTCAGTACGTAAACAAAATAATGAGGAAATATGACTTTGAATTCTTCTCTATCATCTCTTATTTCTGGAGTTTTACACAAAGCCAAACAGTTCACGGAGAGATTCAGATGAAGCAAGAATAGCGTAAGGTTTCATTTACAATAATACACACCCAGTCGCTCTCTGCAACAGACACAGTGTAGTTGACCAAAAGCAGCTAACATGTGTCCTGCTGCTTTATTTATTCTCTGGTCTCCATACACCAGTAAAGGGTGAGGCCAGAAGAAGCTGACCAGCTTAAAACTTCCAGTCAATTACTGTAAACTAAAACAGGAGGCTGCTAACAGAAGCGGTTGTAAAGATCTTGAGATGTTTGTTTGGTCCTAGAAAGGTGTAGTAAAAGTGAGTTAACTGCAAAACAATGAGAAACAAATTCATAAATTGTCAATCATCTTGCTGACCCATGCTAGTCAGTCTGGCTAGAACTGGTGCTAGTCTTCCCAGCACGAAATGTTGACGAAACATGTTCGAACACAACGGGGTGGCTAATACGTAAACTAATGTGAGTCAAATGTGGAAAACATTGTGTGTTCGTGAGTGATTGGTGCATGAGATCATAATGAGGAGAGGCTAGGGGATAGAGCGCTCTAAACCCTGCCTGACTTTAATGCAGCAGCTAAAGCTTGACCCCAAGCTGACTAGCTGTGTTCCAAAACACAGTTAGCTGCTTTGCTGTTACTCTGTACATAGGAATGTTCCTTATAAGGGCACACTTTAAGCAAGCACACAAGCGCCAACTGAACACAATATAAAACGTGTGAGAAGTAAACTTCAAATGTCTGTGCGATTAAACCAGATGTTATCTTGTTCAAACAGGTAGTTGTAGTATAAACATATCCAACTAACTTGCTTATCAAGATTTTCTTGAACCTCTTCTTTAACCACTATAACATCTGTCTTCAACACACGTTGACCTGAACCACAGAACTGACCACAGAAAAGAAGGCAAAAGAATAATAAAAAATGGCCGCCAAAATAAAAGTGTGGTTCAATATGACGCATGAAAACAACAGAAATATATTACTAATAATATATATATATTAATATTATTATTAACAATATTAATATATATCATTAATATTTAATAATAATATTTAATCAAAACAATACAATCAACAGAGCCAAGTAGATTATTTTGTCACTGTTGATCACCATGTGAAATACAAACCTGATTGGCCTGGACCGCGAACTTCCCTAGCGATGGAAAACAAACATGTTTAGAGTCGCGAGACTGCTTGAGAAGCCAACAAGGGGTGCAAGAAAAGTACAATCACAGCCTGCCATGTTTGTGCATTTACATGGGATAATTAGTCCGCAGGGTGACATTTCTCCACACCAAAAGCAGAGGGGCTTGATACACCAGGGATAATGTGGAAACATCCACTGGCTGATTTTAAATGTCAGTGTATGTGCGTTTGTGTGCGCTGGAGTTTATGATGAAGCACTAATACAAACCTGCCATGAGTGTTTGACCTGCACAGGTTCGACGACGCAACGCAAACATCTCGAGTTAAAACAACAAACAAGATACAATAAGACACCGTTTTATGTAATTGCTCCTCTTGGCCTGCGCAAAAAATAGTCCCAATGAGATCACCTACACGCTATCTAAAGTTCAGCGCCTGTTTTTCCATGGAAAATAAGGTGGATGACCCCCTAACCTGCAAGACTTCCACCCCAAACCGTGGGACGATCCCGGCGGAGGCAAAATTCATATGTTGAATGCACATTCAACAGCATAAGTGTAATTGAGTGAACTATGAGAAAAGGTCCATTCAAAACTTTACCTCTGAGAATCCAGCGTCTACGCTGGACAAATGGAACGCTTAATGGAACGCCAGTTCCGTTGGGAAAACTCGGATCGAATCTAACGTCTCTTCAAGATGAGGCACTTTTCTTTCCTGCCTCCATTTGAGTCGTCTGCCGACCCCTTGACCTTCAGCCATCATGACCTATGACCTCCCACGTCCCGCACTTTCAAGACTCAATGTCGCGAAGTTGCCGAAAAGGGAAAGTAGAGCAGAGGAGACACAAAGACGGAGAGAAATAGCCTAACAAAGTAAAAGAGAGCCGAGGGAAAACTCTCACTTTCTTACATCACCGATCATAGCCCACCGCCAGGTCCACCAACACCCTTCTCATCAGCCCCCACCCCTGTGTTTAAATCCAAGAAGAGGCAAGGACGAGTCTGATACACCGGCGTTTTCATTTTTTGAGTGATGATGAATTGCTGCCGCGTTACTAGACTGGAGCAAGGGAAAGATGCGGCGGGTGCCGGGCAGGAGCCTCTCCATGCCTGCCTGTGTTTAAAAATGATTGATTAAACTGACACCGGCGCTGGAGTACAGAGACGCTCTATTTTTCTCCTTCATTATGTAAGACAATATTTCAAATCAAGAGAGCACCAGAAGAGGACAGCACGGGCCCCCAGACAGGATACCCTTCAGATAAAGTTTACAGGCAAATCAACAACACGAAAGAATATGCTTCGCATGCCGATGGGTCTTTCGGTTTTTCGATTTTATTATTTTTTAGGTTTTGTTTAAAAAAAAAACTCACACGAAGACAAAAATGAAGTTTTTATGATTTTAATAAATGCACAGGTTTTTTTTTTGGAGCATGTGTACGTACAGAATCTTTAGACATAAAACATGTTTAACTGGACAATCTCAGCAGGATACTCAGAGTGTTAAATGCGATCGAGTTGTTTGACTCGTGAATCATTTACCTGCTCTGAAAGAAATAAAAATACAAGTTAGTTCTTTCTCTGTTGAGAAAGGTTTAGTCATTTTTGGAAGGGAGAATAATCTCGATCAAAATAAATAATTCAGACTTTCATTTTTTTGGATGGCACACTAGCAAATGTTTTAAAAGAGAGACATAAAAAACAGAGTTTGTTATAGTCAGTGTTTTCTGTATACAAACAGAAGCCAAACATATGGATTTCTTAATTATGTTGACCATATGTTTAGTCTGTTAATTAGGACTTGATCACAATAAATTGCTGTGATATATTAATACGGAGATTATTTTTATGTACATTGTCACACTTTTACCTCAGTGAATATTTCTGAGTGCAGGTTTATTGCTGAAAGTCAATGTCTATCGATGCATCTGTAATGTCTTGGCTACAAAAATCTACTGAACACACATTGATCTTTCAGCTTTGTCACAGTGTTTGGGTTAAGTTGTCACAATGGCAGCTGCCTTTAAAGACTGTGAAACAATTATGAAACGCAAAACAAATCATAAAACAGCTACACTGTCATATTGAAAAAACATTGTTTTGTAATAAATAAACTGTACATAACTTATTATAAGTTATAACATACTTTAAAAAAATGTGACGGCTTCTACAGCAAAAATCAAATGATATTTGGATATATCATGTCTGAAGACCACATATCACGAAATCTTTCTTGATTTTACCCTTAAAATGTAATAAATCACACGCACCACCACATCGGTTCATTAAAAGCAGTTTTTGTTGTGTTTCTGCACTTGTTCTGTTTACACGTGATGCGATTTCGTGTTTTCACAGCAGAGAACTGATGTGGCTGCCGCACGGAGACGAGCGGAGCAGAGCCAGAACACAGAGCGTCTCCATCGTGTGTAAAATCCTGATCTGACGCGCACATCAAACTATGAGATGGAGTGACACGTTTGTGGTAGTTCAAAGTAATGACTGATGTGCAGCATGGCAGACAGACGTCTGACGCTGACACGCACATGCGCGCGCAAACACGCAAACATAAGATCTCCTGGGCAAAACAAGAGAGCTTTACTCACTAACACTGATGGAGTCATGAGCTTCATTGCTTTCCACATCGTTCCAGCTAAAACGCACACTAAAACTCACACTTTTAATCACAATGCTAATACTTCAAAATGCATTTAAGAACGATTAAACAATCAACATAAGTCCAGGTAAGGTGTTTCCCTGGTGCAATTGGGCAATGCTACCAAACAGCACCATCTAGCAGCTCTGGGATGCTAAAAATATCAAAGCTTCTGCAATGGCAGGTGTTACTGGAATCTTAACCACTGAAGGGTTCGACTAAAATCAGGCAGAGAAGCCTGATGATCAGACGCTCTGGTCTTTATGTTTGTTTGAGAACTAAAATATAACGTATGCTGGTATATGACAGCAATCAATGGCTCAGTTCCATGATTTCAATTAATATCAATCCCAGAAATCCCAGCTACTAAAGTGTCAATAACAAGTAAAGATTTCCAACATGACATCTAATCTGATTTAAAATACATGTTCCATGTTCTTTTTTAACTGTAATTTTGGTTTCTGGTTAAAGTATTATTTAGTAAAAAGTATTTTCATAGATACGTTTGGCTTGTTGGCTTGAATACAGTTATACAGTTTGACATCTGATCAGTCAAAATAATCCAGTCACGCCATATAAATCAAATTGTTTGTTTTGGGAGAATCTGATTCGCTAAACTGATGATGTAATCATATTGCAAAAGCGTATTCATGCAGCTGCACAAAGATCCTTTCTTCATTTTTACCATTTTACTTTTTTAAAAAAAACAACATCATTAAAAGTATGAAACAACACAAATGGAGGTAACATCACTACATAATCAAACGTTTCTTGTACGAGAGCGTCTTCAAAGTGACCACCACTTTTAAACAACATTGAATACATTTCTGTGTATAATGAACACTTGCTTTTCCTGATATATTAATATCACTAATATTAATATATTAGTGATATATTAGTTTGTTAAAGAAATCATATGTAGGTACAATTGTTATTTAGAAACTAATATGAAAAATCCAAGCATATTTACATTAAAAGGTTCATGAAAGTACAGTTAATCCAAAAATAAACGATAATTTGCTCTTCTTTACGTTCCTTATTATTCTGTCCCTGACACTATTTTCAAATATTTTGACCCTTTTTTTATTTAAAATTGTTTGTGATGTTGCTCAATAACTTTTTTCGTTTTTTAGACAACGTTATGCAATTGCTAAAACATCATATTGAACAGACATGTTGTGTTGTTTTCAAGTCAGTTGCAGTTGTGCCTCTCAAAGCGTCCGGAGTCAAGAATTGAATCATGGGATGTGTGTAGAGTTCAAATGACTGGGGAGACTTGCGGCTCTCAAAATCAGGAGGTGAAAAATGGCGTGGTTATTTGTACCTGACAGAAGTTAAGAGTCTCTCCCCGCGGCCCAGTCATTCCCTGCTGACCGCGAGCCTGCCTTCTCCTCTAGCTGCATCTCACCTTGTGAGAGACACACACACGCACACACCATCCCTAAAAGTGCATAAGATGGCCTACTTTCTCCACCACGCTCTGGAAATACTAGGCCGGAGGTGGGCGGGTCTCGGTAAGGTCGAGGTGTGTGCATGTATTTGTGTGGGGTGAGAACAATGTTTGTTTGTGTGTAATTTTATATTAATCTCTGGGAATGACTCAATGGAGTCACATTAGAGAGAGACGTGTCTACACTGGTTTGGCCCAGACTTTTAGAGTACAACCAACAAAACAGGTCATAAATAGGGCTATTTATATAAAGTCAATGTGGGTTAAATTAAATATATAGCATTAATTAATGAGATTTAAAGATAAGCGTGCCATTTGTTCTTCCCCTGTCCAAGTGTAATAGTACAGACAATTATAGATAGCCATTTATAAGTTGGTTTACCCTAAAACACTATCAAAATATATCAGCATCCAGACAAAGCAACAGTGCCTTAACCAATGGCATACAGTAGAGGTTGAACTATCCATTTAGCTGACCAAAGGCAGAGAGAAGGAGAGGTTAGAAAACCTGATGTCATTATTTTGCCATGACTTCTTTTGGTGACTCTAGTGGTGCACCGAAAGAAAATGTGACGAATTGCTCCGCCTCTGAAATGAATTTTCCTTTCCGATGACATCACCAAGCCCTTTTATTTTTAAACCCCACCCACTACCTGTCATACAGACCCCATTTTTCACAATCCAACCATTTCCAAACTCATACATCCAAGGTCAGCCCTGCATTTTTTCTCTTTGAATTTCAGTAAAATACGTCACATTATAAAGTAAAATGGGTTGTTAATTTTTATGTTGAGATTAAGGCTGACCTGGGATCAGAGTCTCTCACCAATATTCCAGCCAATCTAAACTTTGCAAATACCATTTTGGCTCAAGGTATAATATGCAAATGTGAATTAGGAATCTTTTAATGGCTCTGAGTTTTACATCTGAAAACCAAAATCGAAATTTAGTCCATACGTGATTATCTCCAGTTTGGGCATCTTTAATCAAACCAAACTGTAAAGAATATTTAAATATTTATGATTAAGAGAATCATCGCACATGCAAATGTTAAATGTCAAAATATGAGAAACTGGGACATTTCAGCCAGCATTATGCCAACGTAATTAACAATAATTTCAAAAGGAGATGAAAATATAATATAATTGAAATAATATTGTAAATCTAATACCTCTACATCTAAAACCCCAAATCCAGATGTATCGTTTGGTTGTGCGTCTGACGCAAAAGCTTAATATTCTGTTCAAGCATCTTTTGATGTTCAATGCCCCTAAATAAGATACCAAACCAAAGAATACTCTACAAAGTATGTTTTCAGAAGTCCACCAATGCCAAACAGACCCAGCAAGCCTATACTTGCATATATCTGCTGTTTTTCTGGCTACCCAATGTTTCACGGGATAGGATGAGGTGAAGGGGGGGTGGGGTGCGTGCCGTCTCCTCCATGATTCTTGACAAATTCGACCCATCAGATTTCACCGACCGGTCTCTGAAGCTGGGCGGGCTACTAATTTATCCTTTAGCTCCGTGGAGCTGTATATCACAACAGTCGGCAAGACAAATGTCAGGACACATGTTGCCAGATTGGGGCTTTGAGCGCGAGATTCCTTTAATTGGGCGAACAGGGACCGGGCCCAATCCCAGACACCCTCGGCGTCGTCTTCCTCACCCTCCGCCTCTCCCCTTTTTCTTTCTACATGTTAACAAAAGGCAGGAAGATGAAAAACAGAACATCTTTCCGTCCCCTGCTTTGTGCCATTATAGAACAGACGCGCGCGGGGTAAAGAGGTACGGCGCTGAGCTTCAAGGAGGAGAGCTTTATATAACTTCCTTTTGAGTTCCCTGCGCGTTTCATGTTTATTTCACTCCGTCTTTTGCGCAGCCTTCTGACTGACACGTCTTCCTCTGTGCTGTAATAACAATTATTCATTATAGACACTCAGAACGATCCCACTGATAGCTCCTGGATATATTTGTATGAGTTTAGGAGGATGTGTTTAAGAGGGCCTTAAGAAAGGAAAACTTAAAGCTCTCCCAAATATCTGCGCGGTGAATGTTCATCAACAGTCTCGCGCGTCCCCATTTTACATCGTCGTACCTCAAGAAGGAATACAGGCCGTGTAAGGATTAAGAAGCAGGCGAATGACAGTGAAAGCAAGTGTGCTTGTAGGATTGGTGTGGGTTCGACGTTGCAAATAACAAGCAAATGAGGCGATCCTAAGCGCTCGCTGTGGCTCACTGGGGAGAAAGACTAGTTTGGTATAAATCACTAATGTAGCAGCTATAGCACAACCTCACATAGTAATATTGATCATATTTCTCTGAATATGTGACAGCATGATATAATTTTCCCATCTTTTTATTTTAAATGTTTAAATGATATTATTATTATTAATATTAATGTTAATTATATTGTTCCATTGCAAATATCAAAACAGGAAGACCACAGAGTATTTAGGGGAATCGGGGGTCAGACGGGGGTATTTGTCACAAGGGTTAAATCTTTACTCAGGTTCTGAGTCAAAATTTACAAATAAATGCTTGTTGTCTAATTGATAATAATTGCATAAAATTTCATAATATTCACTGCTTAATAAATTGTATTAATGCATTAAATAATAATCACCACATGCAAACAAGGCCTGCTAATTTACACCACGAGATGCAAACTAAGACATGTATTTATTGTGCAATCGCTTACATTTACAGCGTAATGCAAAAGGAACTCTAATGTATGCATGTAATTCTATGAATATTATGAATATACATATCGTCTTCATTTGATTTGATAAGAGAAGATCGTACAGCAATTTATCACAAACCTGTACTGCACCATCTGGGTTTATCTGTCAGTTGTCTGTTGGTGACGCGCTGTCCCTGCCTGCACTAATTAGTGAATCTGGGCACAGATATACAAAGACGGGCTTGGATAGATTCGATGAGAGCTTCAATAACCCAGCTTCACAATCTGGCCTGTGTCCAGTTCTTCCAAATTAATTCATGTTCCCCAAAGTAATTACATAAGTGTGCTTGGTCCACGCCGAGTTTTGCACAATACACATTTTAATTAACGCAATAATTCAGATCAATTTTGCAAGACCTGGTCTCACAGAAGTTTGATTATTGCACCTTCAATAATGAGAATGGCTGTTTTCGATGCGGAGTATTGAGTCGGAACCACCAGCAAACACGATATTGCATTCGGGAAATTGCAGTCAAACCTAAACTGTGAAAATCAAAGCAAGAACAGACTACAAATTTAAAGTCATTCCTGAGAGCTGGAATGAAACATTCAAGGATGAGATATTTTTTCGTAAAAAAATTAAGCACTCATAAAAGCAGGCAAGTGAAAAAAAATGCTGTGAAAATATCACATATATACAACATGTCTTTGTTGTATATATGTTGTATATATATATATACTTTTTGTTAGATTTTTTTGTTATATATGTTGTTAATATGTCCTAGACGCTATGTCTTAGACAATTAAGTCTATGTGTAACTGATTCTGACCGCAAATGTTGTTGTTTCAACAGATATTTTTACGATTCTTAAGCTCTCATTTAATATTTACATGTCCTTCCAATTTTAAACGTTTCTGTTGTGACATACCAAATGTCACTTTTACCCACAGTCACCTAGTTTAGGCCCCTTTTAACTCATATGTGAAGCAAAACATGTCGCCTCAGCCCTGCCTCCACAACACACACACACACACACACTCTCCACTCCCTCCCCACCCCTCCCAGCCAGACCTCATGTTGAGCTCCAGCCACTGTTTATTGATCAGCTCAAACTCCCAAATAAACGAGCAGAGAATGAGAGCTATGCTCGAGGGAGCCAAGCCCAGTCCCGGCTCCTTGGGCTCCCATCAATTTTAATCACCGCCCTAATGAAGAGACTCCTCTCTGCTGGATGTCCATAACTCAGAGCAGCGCACTGCTCCCTTCAGCAGCGCACCCAGATCAGTCTTGTCTCTCCCCCTCGCCTTCAATACCTGCCTAATGCCTCTTTTTCTAAATAAACTATGCATTAGATAATGGCTCACAGGAATGATAACAGATAATGGGTGAGGAAAGCTCATTTTGAACCGGGAAAGAAAGCGAGGGAAGTTTAGTCTTTTTTAGCATGTTTAAAGAACATCTTTGAGAAGTTGTATATCGCACGCCCATGCATAAAATCTCGGGCTACGGTTCAGCGAGGTAGAATTCCCCATTGACGTCTTACAGGAGTAACCTTGATGGAAACAGAGCTTTTTCCTCACTATTACGGATATTCCTTCATGCCATCGTAACCTCTCGTGAAAGGCGTGTAGTTCCACCATATGTCTTTACCTGTCTTGACCTTGAAATCACCTTGAGTTTGGCAAAGAAATCGTTTGGAGAAATACTGAACTGAATTTGTTACAACAATAGCGTTCGACACGCGTGTAGTTGTAAAGTGGCTGTTTTTTCGTTGGATAACCAGCGTAAATCTACAGCCACAAAAATGAGATTCTGTAATATCTTTTCTCTAACATAATCGTTTCCCTCAGACAGCGGTGAGAATAAATGCAGAGCAAACAGAAAATTTGCCGGGTTCCTTTTCTGTCACGTGTCTCCTCTAGATTTCTCACATTGTGCTCAGATGTTCTCAGACACCAAAATCCGCCATTTCATTGATTCTTCAATGAGACATAACCGAGACCTTCAAAAAGTCTCGCACGCTACAAGAAAGCAATAAAACTCTCATCCCAGGATGTTCACAGACCATCATGTCAAGGTAATTCTAACAAACAGCTCTGACCCGGGTCAAGAAACGTACAAACCTCAAACCAAACGCCCCGAGACGTCATTCTTCTCACCTTCACACCTTTTTTCCTCATGAAGAATTTAAGTTTCTAAAACTCCAAAGCCCGAAAAACTTTCTCTGAGCTGCTGAACCGAACGCTCATATTTTACGTCTGGTGACGCCCAGAATCTTTCTCCAGCATCTGGTCCTCTCACGCCGGGTAAGGAGAAGAATCCATCACCTTCCCCCTGGGTTTGCATAATCTTCTCATGGAGGTGAGGTGCCACGGTTTTGGCTATTTGCTGCCTCGTCATGGGATTTGGCCTGTCTGCTCATATTTGATATCTGAACTCAGCAGTACAGACACATATGGGCGACTCATAAAGCTAATGTGGTTTATAGGTTGGCCTGACGGAGATGCTCTTTCCAATTCAAAGTAAGAGGGTGAAACTGAGTCTGTAGATCTGGAACTAAACGTTGCGTATTGGGAGGAATTTTGGAAGACTGATGCCGAATGTGACCGTTTCTTACCATAGAACAATATCTAGGAGGTACACAAAGGCGTTTACTCACAGGATAGTTAAAGTCAGATAGAAACTGCTTTTGAATGTTGTTTATTGCGTTCATAAATCATTGGTGATGTAATGATCTGCATTAATGTACAGCATTTTTATTCGCCTGCATTCTAATGAGCATATGTACTATACAAACATATGTATATTATGTCTGTATATGCTATATATATATATATATATTTGTATATGCTATCAGAGGATGTCTTTTAATTGATATGAACTTAATTGTCTATATATATATATATAGAGAGAGAGAGTTCATACAATTTTTTCTTTCACTATATTTAATGAACTCAGTAAGTCTGCAGAGAGCCATAAAACGGTACAATAGCTGAACTTGTAGTTTCTTGTCATGCCAGAATTTGTCGGATCAGCTTATGGTCAAAATGGCCCTTGCTTTTTTAAAAGGAGGATCATTTCCTGCTTTTGCGCTGTGGATCTGCTAAATAACAACATTGCCTGAATTACCGGTGGGAGTTTCTCCCCACTGGATCATATTAACTTCAGTCATTAAACAGCCACTGAAACAGAGCCTGAGAGAGAGAATCAGAGAGTACAGGAGAGACAGAAAAGTATTGTTTGATCTATTTTTGTGGCCCCGCACATGAGGCGGCCCTTTGTATGGATGCTGGGATTTGCTGTAGCCCTAAGGCAACGTCTGTTATGTGTGTGTCTGGGCGTGTGAGGGGCCATTTGGCCAAACGGTCACACAACAGGATGGATGAAATGGCGCTCGGCTGCAGCTCGGGTGATCTTCTGATAGTGTCACCAGGGAGACGTGCGCAAACCTGACACCGCACCAGGGAACGTCAGACATCTTCGCTGGAATTATGCAAAGCCCTTCCGCATGTCAGATTGCTTGAGAGACCGCGAGCGTGTGTGTTTCCCCCGTAATAAACGGACTGGTCTCGATCGCTCTACCCCAGCCATAGGAAATCTATCTTTAAGCGATTATTTCATCAGACTGGTCAGGTCCCCTCTGAGGGCCCGTCTGTGTGTGTGTGTGTGTGTGAGTTGTTCTCCAGAGGAAGTCTTTCATTCGTGTAACAGGCATGAACAGCTCAACCTTTTGCTCATTTAAAGGGCTTTTCCTGCAGTCTGCAGTCCACACCTCTGCCTTGAGGCAATGAGCCATGATGGGGTTGCAATAAAAGCAGCCAAACAGTAAATCCTTCCTCTCACTTCACCTCTGCTAAACACCAGCTGTGTTGGGGTGTCCGTCAAATCAGCAGGACCTCAATTCAATTGTATTTTTTATTTGTGGTTAAGTGACATGATAGTTACTTATCAAACTTAACTAATATAATCAAATATACTGTATATAATATACTGTATATAATATTACATTTGAATATTTATAAACAGCACATTATATAGGATGTCTTTTAAAACAATATTGTTAAAATTTCAACACTAGAATAAAAATAAATGACTAATTTAAAGGATTTAAATCGTATTAAACAATACTGTTTTAAAAGACTTTGTTCTGTTGCTTTCTAAAGTAGTTAACGTATTTAAAAAAGGTAGCACAGGTGTGTCACAAAGTCGTGAGTCAGATTCAAACCCACACTGTCTGTGTGACAGCCAAGGCTCAATATGCTTAAGCACACAGTCTAACCACTAGGCCACCTCTCATCTCGGTCGCCTTGTGAGTCTTCAGTAGTTAAAATGAATAATAATGACCATGTAAGTTTATGGTGTGGTGTCATCTCGGGGACGCGGAGGGGAGATGCTAACTGCACTGATAAATGGGCTGTTACCATTCAGCGCTGCCTATTAAACGTGTTTCTTATTATCGATCAAGCTAAACAACCTGATGGAGGGGGAACGAAGTCACCTTGATATAATTCTATCTATCAATCATTCCTGAGGCCCTCGCGGACCGGCCTGGCACCGCCATTAGCAGATGCTGGCATTGTGTTCGGAATGGGGGATGGGAGAGTTAGCAGGTAACGAACAGACAAACTACCAACACCAGTGGCATCTTTGAGTCATTTACTAGTAAACCGGGTTGGTAATTATCTGTATTACAAAGAGTTTTTTATTAAAACTCACAACAGATTTGAAGGTTCACAGTAAACAGTATGTGGTCTCTTTAAACCCATTTCAAACACATCAACGATTTTGCCCTGGTGAAAAGATACGTTCTTGGTGTATGGTTAAGCTTGCTCCTCTTCTAGACTCTGTATTACCATAATACAGAAATCTACCATGAAAAATTAGTCAAGAATGAAAGTCTAAGGAGCTCAGAGATCGCTAAAGCCTAAACCCTGAGGCTAAAAATAGCCCAAAGTTCAAAATACGGGAATCTGAACGTCTTTGTCTGCTTACTGAAAATGCTTTGCTTACATCGGCGATCAAGTACGATTTTAAATGTCACGTACATTTGTTTTGTTATGTTTGTTTATGCAGGTACACGGTGTTGAGTCTTTCACAATCAACAGGAAATATTTTCTCATGTTTTTGCCATTTTCTCTATTTTTCCAGCCACACATTGTAAGACTGATGAGGTGCTCTCCTCCGCAAAGCTACAGCTGCCAGACCTGAATCCTTTGTTTACACGCCACAAAGCCAGAGTTGCCAATGGAACTGAACTGGTTGTTCTGAGGAAAGCAATGTAGAAAAGATGTTATGTCAGAACTGACTAGGAACCGATTTCCTGACTGGAAATACGGTTATCTTTTCTGCCTAATCGATAGTGGGCTCTGATTTGGTTTCTTGGTTGTACTTGTTGAATGTTCATGTCCTTTGCAGAGATAGACACAAGAAAAAATGGAGGTGCGCTTAATACTTCTATGAAAGACAGATGGTACAATGTGGTACACATTACTGAAAAGGTTGTTGACCCAAATTTTGAGCCATTTACTGTGGGACTTTAGTTACTGGTATCTGTAGTTCTCAAGCTTCCTCCAAAAATCTCCCTAGATATCAGCTTCTCCTGACCAGATGAGGTGACAAATCAGTCAATCTGATGACTATAGTGAGTCTGACGAAATTGATCAATCTACAGAGGATGTCTTACACTGTTTTGATGTCTGTATCACCTCAATAGCACCAGACACTACAGACCAATTGCTCTTACACAACACTTTGGGCATTGAGCAGCTAAAACAGCTCCAACCTCTGGTCACAGGCCCACCAAACTCTGTCTGCCAGGCACACATAGGTGTGAGTGACTCTCTGATTCCACAGGCTCTGCTCCCTTTTGGATGGCGCCACTGTCTGGATTATGCCCACTGCTCAACTTCTCCAGTTCCTAGTGACTCAATAAAACCATTCTACCTTAACAACACCATTCTAACCTAACATTACAGTACCACTACTGTACCAATACAGTACAGTACCATTACAATACAGTACCATAATAGTACGGTACCATTCTGACTCTCCAACACAATTCCGACTCAAAAATATTATTCTCACTTATTCTGTCCCAAAACTCTATTCTAAAAAGGACTGACACAAATAAAACGTAACTTAAGATGAGTACCAGTATAGAATGAGGGTAAGTATAAGTGATGATTAAAGATGTAAATAAAGTAAATAAGTAAATTAAAAAGTGAATAAAATAATTATTTCATACCTTTAAACTCGTTACAATCCTTTAAAAAACACTTCAAAGCTCCATCAGTGTTAAATATTAATATAGTTTTACAAGTCATTAGAACCTCAGCTAGCAAAATGCTATTTATTTTATATCCATTTATAACTAGCAATAATGAAGTTATCAGAAAATACAGGAGATAACCAAAGTACAATTCACCATCAAGCTTCTGTTTTTAGCTTAAGGTCAATAACTCATCCATGTGGCCACTGCGGCTCTCCTCTGGTTCTCCATCCGTTCTCCAATCAGTAAGGGGAAGGAAACAATTTGCCCAACACCTGGTCTGGGATCATGCTGGAACACGCTCGGCCTGCACTCGTTCAGGTCAAAGCCGTGATGGAGCTCTCGATGCTTCCAGAAGTTTCTGTACTGCTGAAAGACATATGGCTGGGCACGGTTTTGCATCACCTCTCTCAGCCCTTACCATCTGCCTGCAGGCCCAGGTGTGCCCGGTCTGGCATGCTTCACCTCAGCTTCCCCCCACCACTGGAGTGCTGTCATTCACCGCTGTTCTTCAGCTGATCTCAGACCTGTTCCACACATAAAACCAGTGAGAGAACACAAGCTACAATTAAATCAACAACCGTAACTCTGTTCTTCTGATTTGTTATGCAAAATAAAAGTAAGGATTCCATCATGGATGACAGATAGAAGAGATTAACCACAGACAGAATGGTGTGCTGATCTGGGATCTGTTCTAACCATTGTGACATGAGCAAGTTCAGATAATCACTATTAGGGCTGCACATAATCTGTACCGTAGATACATACAGCTATCATTCACAAAGGACTACATTTTACATTTGTTTATTGAGAAAATATTAATAGGCTAATATAGGCTAATATTTATAGGTTAATTTTATAATATTGCCAGATAGAATAAACCTGTTTATGAATAAACCTGCTAATCCAACCAGATATAACAGAATACATGTTTCAGGCAAAATTCTAGTCTGAGATTATATTTATAAGAAATATAATCTTATAAATAAGAAACTGCTGTAGATACTTTGGTTAATTTTTTTATTATACAAAATTAATTTGTGTAAAACTGTCATTTTGTAATATAAAAAACTTTACTACTGCAATGAAAAAAACCCTTTACTGTCTTAAATTAAGTTTAATCAGTTAGGCTGTACAAGTCATTTCAACACAATATTTTAAATCCTAACTGGTATAAATTTCAACTAATTTTAATGTTTAAGCAACACCAGTCAAGACTAAAAATAGTCCGTTAAAATTACTTGTGCAGCCAAGTTGATTAAACGTATAAATTTAAGGCAGCAAGTGATTTTTACAGTGTGTAAATATGAGCAACATAAGTGTCATTACTCTTTAAAACATTCAGTGTGTCACAGCTGGTCCCAGTTACAATTGCTCCCCTTTAACACCGGGCACCACAGATCAATCTATTCCACACGTTTTTGCCACAGTCGCTGCAGAAATGTACTGTCCAAACCATTACTGCACGTTCAAAGAGTTTCAAAGAGTTCCTAGCTGGGAGTTCAATGTTAAATTGTCCATCTTTTGTCGCCACTGAAACTACAAAAACGGTTTTAACCACAAACACCGTCAACTGAATGTGTCAGCCGGCACCTCTGACCTACAGCGTTCAGAATTCGTACGAGGTGATGTATTTTGTTGTAACATTTTTAAACCCAGGAAAACCTTGATGCCGTCATGAACAGACATACAGTTATTGGAAGAGGATGTTTGAAGGACCTCACCAACCTTTTGCCAAGCTCAAAATTCCATTATTTGAAGTCAGTTCGTAATAATTATACCGATTCGTTCACCTCAAAAACTTTGGGTTCGCACGTTCTGATCTTACAACACAAACAACAACCTCAGAGGAACATGAACGTGCCTTACAGCGGAATACGAGGTTCGAGGGGAGGGTTGTGTGAATGTTGAGTTCGTAGGGACGTTCGTGGTCGGCTGAATTATCATCTGAGAGAAAAGTATACAAGACAGAGCACAAATAAGGATCGCGTGGAAGGAAAATCCGCTGTTTGATCACTCATCAGGTGTCAACAGCAAGTGGGAAGCGGCAAAAAAGCAGGACTAGGCTCGTTGGCGCCTATCTCACGCCTCTTCAAAGCGCCTCGGTGGCTCGTTGTCTCTCATTTAAATGAGAAACTTTCTTCAGATTTCCAGTGTTGCTGCTAGAAGCTCTTGTTGACACAGGACATTTTCCCGCGGAGCAAAAACGCAGATATTCATCTATTTCCTCCTTTTTCCTTTCGCCTTTTTCCGCCATGCCCCTCTCTCATGTTTGTGAGGATGATTAATGGCCGGATCTGAGACGCAGAACAGAGGTTATCAAAGGATTTGAGCTGCTCTACAACACCACATTAATTACAACACGCGGCAGGGAAAGCGCCAAACGGCACCAGGAAGCACGACAAACAGGATTTTGATTTGCACATGAGCTGTAGCTTGAATTTTTTAGCGGCTATATATTAAAACGACAATTCACAAACTTTTTAGGTCAATTACATTTAAAATTATGCATTTCAAAACGGCTTACATTGCATTCAAGGTATACATTTTATCTTTCTGTGTGTTTCCTGTGATTTAAAAGTCGTGACCTTTGTGTTCCCACGGCAACTCTACAAGTTCAGCTCTACAAGTTGAACTGCTAGAGCACAGAACCAAGGCTGATACATTTATGCCTTTGGCAGACACTGTTATCCAAGTCGACATATTCAATATTCCATCCGCTTGTGTGTTCCCTGGGAGTTAAATCCATAATGTTGTCCATAGTGACATTTTTGCCAACTGAGGAAATCTAAAATTCAATGAATCACTTAATAATTTTCTTATAATTGTATATAGTATGTACAGAATGTTAAATGTACATAATAAATGACATTTTATCTTTGTTTCATTGTATTTATTTTAATAAAACTATAGTTGCAAACGCAAACTACTTTTTTGATAAACATGTAACAAAAAATGCTGGCTAAACACAAGTAACCACCTGGTTTTAAGAAACCCTTTTTAGTTATGCATGAAATGGATCCACAGGATTTTTTTAAATGTTTGATTGCTTATTTATATTGAACTGTACTGCAGCTAGTTAATGTGTAGTATTTTTGTAAATTGACAATTTGAATAAAATGTTATGCTCTATTTAAATTTAAGAGTCACAAAGTCGTGTCATTTTACAGACCACCGGTTTTACACGCATCAGTCCGAGCCACGGCGCGTTTCAATATTATATTCATTCATGACAACAACCTCGTCTACACCTCGTCCAAGCCCCTCTCGAAGAAAGTCAAGAGAAAGACGGAAAGCCAGCCCGTCCCTTTTCGCGAAGCACAAGAACCCGACATCCTTCAAGAGCAACAGACAACCTTAACTTCTCGAGTTAACTTTAACGCTAAAGAAAAGATTTGAATCTCTGTATATATACGATGGTAAATGTTAGCCCGGCTGCTGCATCCTACTCCACATCACTTGGCCCGTTATGAAAAATAGTTTGCTATTTTGGAACCCCCTGGCAGCCATAGTGGATCACCACAGACCCCGAGCTCATTTATCTTTTGTCAGAGATGAAGCCAAACTAACGCCATCTCCCGAAGCGGCTAAAGAATGAGGAGGGGAGAAGGGAGGTAAAAATAAACTGCCGGCACTCAGGTAACGACACGGAGGAGTCACTTTACAAGTAATGTGTGGCTTTTTAAAAGTGGAACTCCGTCGTTCCATTAGGACATTAAACACTTTTTGTTCCCAAGCAACCTGATTAGAACTGTCGCTCCTCGGCTGAAAGTTTGTGAGGGAACATGACGATGTGGGAGGACAATACGAGGAATATTCTGCTGACTGATGAATGACTGCGTTTAAAACATTCTAATAGGACAGAATCAGCTCAAACTGAGGAAAGATAAAAGAGTATTAGTGTATAATTAAAACATTATTTTGTTTCACAGGCTTATATTTTCCATTTCAAAGGGAACGTTATGCTCACAGTATAGCTGGGTCAGGATTGTACTGTATTTATAATAAAGAACGGTAGAGTGGGCATAGTTGTCATAGAGGGAAGATATTACAGCAAACATAAAATTCTGAATAAAAAAAATTTTCTCGAAGAAAAAATGTGTTATTTTTTTTCCTAGCAATGCTTTTGTATTTGATTCAAACACCTTATTTAAAATGAACCCCTTTTTTTCCTTTTAATTAGATACATTTTTTGGAATCTCTGTCTTTCAAACTAAAACTTCAATATCATTATATTTTTATAATAGGAGTCGGGTAAACAAGTGCACAACATTAAACTCGTTCTATATGAAAGTATAAACTTTAAACATTACTATCTACATTTAACTTTTGTTTAACTAAACAATCATTTTAGATGTTTGTATGTGAGCGTTTACATTTTTGCTGTTTCATGAACTGCTTTGTGTTTCATAATTGATTCATTAAATTGCAAAATTTTGTTGAAAAGACTATAATGTGCACTTTAATGACAATAATGGTTCTTATTGTGACAACTTGCCTCATATACTATAGGGTGACAACACACCATGAACTTCAAACTGATTTTTAAAATGTATTTTTTGCATATATATATATATATATATATATATATATATATATATGTGTGTGTGTGTGTGTGTGTGTGTCATAAAAATATCATATGGGTTGTAACAAACATGAAGTCTTTTTTTTGCACAGAATCTCAGTGTCTTGTGGAATGCCTCAATCTCTCTCTATTTCTCTCTCTCTCTCTCTCTTTCACTCACTCATTCACTCTTTTCCTTCGCCTGAGGCTATATGATTGCCCATCACTTCAAGGTCTGTGGCTCCGCGCACGACTGAGTGCGCCTGCCACGCGATAAGCAGCGGAATGGCCTCTGAATAACACATCTGCCTGACAGGGCAATAATCGACCTCCTCTCTCATCTGTTAAATAATTGTTCCAGGGTTCCTTTCCACATGTCTTGCCACCCCGGTATCACCATTTATGATTTTTACACAGGCATAGCACGGGACGGAACAGCAGTTCTGTGTTCCATGTGTTTAGCGTTGCATCTGACTGCTTCGGCGCGACAAAGTCCCTCTGACTGAGTCCTTCTCAGTCTGACAACTATCCCAAATACACACCCACGCACCCCTCAGGGGAGCTCTGTCACATTTTCAGTGGCATCGGTCCAGCGAGATAAACACTCCAGCTCGGTGCTGTACCTCTGTAACTCTGTCAGTTTAGATACACGCTGGGATTATAAATAAATAAATATATACGACCGGTCCGCTGTGATTGCCTCTCCATGCCTGACGAGGCACGGTGATGGCTCGCGGCCGCCGGAGATGAGCACCTGATGACACGTCTGGAGTCAAACAGCAGCAAATGACAAACTGAGAAACTTTCCCATAATGCAACAGGAGGGCTCGGTCATTTGGATACATTGACAAAGGTGATATAGCATGTTTTTTTTTTTGTTCGTTCTGCACTTTCCTTCCCTTTTATTGGCCCAGTTTCTTGCAGCTGAAATTTTTATTGTATCCACAGTATCCAATAGTAACCATGGCCAGAAAACAAATAAATAAAAATGAGTGCTACAATAAATATGTTGAGTAATCTGACTAAGGTGTAATTGTATCTCTATAGCACTGAATTCCATATTAAGTCATATTCTGCTGGACATTCTACTTAACAACATTTGAATTTCAGTCTCACAGAAATCAGGTCCACTGCTCAGCTGCCTCATTTTTAAAGGCAGTGTGCACACTGGATGGTCACGTAGGCCATTTATTTGCACTGCCATTGTGTTGCACCAAAGTTTTAAGTTTTAAACTGTTGGGGGGTGTTGTTAATGCTGGTCCCTATGGGAGAGGCGGACGATGTTGCCCTCGTTCAGCTTTGGCCTGCTTTCTTTGTTTTATCCTATTCTGGTAACCTTTTTTTCCAACACCAACCTGGTAAAGTTGTGCACCGTCTATTGTTCTCCTGACAACAGAAGCAGTGGAGGTTCAGTTCTTTGACATGAACCCAATAGGGCTCTCGTGATAAGTTATTGAGCTTGTGTGACCTGAGCCTCTATCGGATTGCTTTTCAGTATTATTTATTTATTTATAAAACATACACACTTAAAGGGGCTCTGTCATTTCTGTAGATTATTATTGAAAGACAAACTGTTCTGATTTCCAGTAACTAAACGCATGTATTTGAATGAAGCGCCAGATGTTGGAAACATCACGCATGGGTCCAGCTACCAGAGAACGTTCTCTGAACGTTGGCCAGCAATCTCTAAAAGTTCTTTCAAAGTTTGTATGCACCAACGTTATAATAACTTTTTTTACATTATATATCATATATCAAAAACGTTATTTTAAAGTTGATAGTAGAACTTTTTAAAAATGTTAGAGAATGTTTAAATAATGTTCTTAAAACCAAGAAATAATGTTAATATAACATCTAAAAAAATGGTCGGTTTGAACGTTTCTAGAACATTCAAATAAACAATTTAATATTTTGTAACAGTAACAGAAGCGTTAGGAAAACGTTCTTACAGCCTAAAATTAGAACCCTGACTGAGCTCCTAATTAGGAGGGCTGGTATAAAAAGCCTGAGGTGGCTTATCGGACCACAAACAAATATATGATCTTAAATAATCTCTTTGAAACATCTGATTTAAACACTGACTGTAAAGATTCAACAGGACGATTGGAAACGCATGTTCATATGGAAACAAATCTGTGCTTGTAGAGCTTAGCTTACAATATTATTATTGTTTGAAAATAATAATTAAAGTATTAAATAACAGTAAAAAAAAATATGCTTATCTTGTTAAGTATAATGTGAGGGTTTACTTCACTATAAAACACTGTTTATTTATCTACACGATTTTCATTCAGTGTGAAGCACACAGGCTTTAGGAGGGATGGAAAACAAATTTTGGAAACTATGAAAACTGCATATTGAGTTCTTTTAAAACAGCTAAATGGGAGGCTTGGTAATATTTGGAACATTGTGCCTGGAGCAAGTTACATTTCAAATATGCGGATAAAAGGAACATTCATATTGTGAAAAATCTTTCCCAGTTATGGGGCATATTGTTCATGAATGAGGTTATATACACGAAACACACAAAATTAGAATCTATACTTATGACATTGTAATGCAGACGTTAAAAAAAGGAAGACAAAAAAGATAAAGGTGTTGTACACAAAAGGAATAGGTCCCTATTTAATATCTACAAGCAGGAAGGTATGATAAAATCTTTCTGGAAGATATTTTTATCTATTTGCACAGAGAATCTTATCACTGTGTTTCTCGTTCAAATTGTGATGATAATTACAGTTGGATGTGCACGTCTCTGCTCACGCTAAACAACCAGAGGAAAATGTTGTTACTCAAAGCTTGCTTATTCATAGCTCAGAACGGCTCATCTAAATTTCATGGTTTTATGTCTTAGATGTTTCTCTTAAAATCCTACAAAAGAATTAAAAAGAAAATTGTGAAATGCAGTAAAGGTATAGAGCCATATATTGTATATATACAGTGTGTGTGTGGTCCTATGCTTTATGGGTACTGGGACCACAGATACCATACCTGTAAATGTTGACCTTGTGGGGACATTTTTAGGTCCCCTGGAGGGACCAGACATACTAATATGATCTTAAAATGATCTTTTTAAAAAATCTAAAATAGGGTAAAGTTTTCTGTGAGGGTTAGTTTTAGGGTATACAGTTTGTACAGTATAAAAATCATTAAGTCTATGAAATGTCCTCATCAAATGAAACCCAACATGTGTGTATGTATCAATAATGCAGTTTTCCCATAATGATTATATACAATATCTTCACATTACAATAAAATTGTTGCTATGACGATGACAATGGCATGTTTGGTTGTAGCATGGGTTATATAAAACTCTGTGGTGTGAAGTCTGGTTCATGAAACATCAAGCAGAAGTCTCTACAGTCTGATAACAAACCCTACACCACGGGCCCATCATGAATGAGAGTCTGTCTGAGCCAGTGTCCAGGAATGTTGTTAATAATAGAGGGTGTTGTTAGCGAGCATGCATGAGTGTGTTTTATAGCTGTGCTTGAATCCATGCGTAAACACACAGATACACACACAAACAGTCTGCAGATTCTGCCCAGCCAACTGGCAGCCGCATCTAGCTGGATTATAGGCCTGACTGGGGACGACTGCCTAATGAAGGTCTCTCTCCCTCCCTCTCTCTCTCTCTCGCTTACCCTAGAGATTGCAATCCTTTTAAACTGTGCACTCTTAGAACTGAGGGGGCTGTGTGTTCTTTTGCACCCCAATACCCTCTTAGAAACAGCAGGGGATGCATGCGCAAACACACAGACACGCACACTCGCTGGCTGAGCACGTACCGTCATGTTTACATCTTTAAACACGTCAATACCAACAGTCCTGCTGTGCATCAGAAAGCCCATTTACACAATAATAACTGATTGCAAAATGCAGGAATGCATTTAAGCTGCGCAGGAAAGCCAAAAGCACAGCCGTCGGTCGACTGCTGGGTTTGAACATAGAAATAGTGAAAATTCTAAGGTTTTGACATGAAACTGCTATTTTAAAGGGTGCACATTAATTTGTCTTTAATAAGGTCAATACGAGCACTTTACTTTACCTGACATGTCCAACAGGGAGCGGTTTACATCCAGACTCCCTCCAAATGGATTTGAGGTCTGTATGTGGATTTAACTGAAGGAACAGGATAAAATATTTAGATACAATAGACTAGCCCAGAAGAAATGTTGTTCTCAGGGGTCTTGGCTACAGACTGAGCTATTTCCACTGTTATTACCCAGGAAAAACATTCAGTTCAATAAACATATGTTGATCTTTTGTGTCAACATGCCCAACAGTCAAGAAACTAGCCAATCAGAAACGTTCTCTGCCTGTCAGTCATTTTGAGTGTTTGGGTTTGCTGACATCAGGTTGGCTGACGTGCCGTTGGAGGGCGTGTTTTTTGTAAAGAGGGCGTGTGTGATTGGAAGAATGTTTGAGTTTCTACTAAGACGTTTTATTGCTTATAGAGAGTTTGTTTCCTTGGCATATCTGAGCAGAGTCTGAGACATTATTAAGATCTTATCTGAAAAGACCTCAAAGGAGATCTTACCTGAGGCACCTGTTTCTCTGGAGGAAAGTTCCCATTGGTATTCTTCTTTCCTGAAAACACTAGTATGGCTTCTACATGGAGCTGTTTAGTGCTTATAAACCATAATGCCCTTTAACTCAAAAACATTCTGCTTAAATGTCTTTTGCTCTATAGGTCTAGCCAGCTCATGGTGCCTGGAACCCTGAAGCCCGGCTGTGAAGTCTAATAAAAGTTTGTTGCCACAGTAAGTTTGAGTGAGCTTCTTAGTGAGAAAGAGGGGCAATGGATTCCCCCCAATTCCCCAATTCGTTGTTTAGGAGACCTCAGCTATGTCTCATTTAAATATCAATTCTGATGTGTCTCCTAAAATTCTTTAGGTTACATGGAATAAATTTAAATAGACAATTGTTTACATACACTAATAATTTATACCTTAAAAAAGAGTCACAGTTGACCGGCCTCTATCTTAGGAGAGACGTCAGAGAAACAGGAGATGTTTCTCCTGAGATAAGTCTCATTGATTAACCTATAGAAGGAAGAGTCTTCTGTAAAAGAAATGATTAAGATATTAGGAAGTCAAGCTTGTTTGTGATTTTTCTTTCCTTATGGTCTTCGCCCAGCAGAAGAAATATAGAGATTTGGGCCCTGCCACAAATGGCACGACTGGAATGACTCAGGAAATAACAAGGCCTTAAGTCTGGAGCAACTAAACGCTCATTAGAGCAGACTGATGGGGGCGAGAGAAGATAATGCTGTGAGTCAAATGGATTTGCTCTCTCAATTTCTCTCCATTCGTCTATGTCTCATTATTTCTCTTCCTGTCTCTCTCCTGCGCTTGTTTCCTCTTTGTCCCTGAGATCTCCCTCTAAATAATTCTACTCATCCCCTCCTTATCCGAAAATGAGAGCTTGCACTTCGGCCTCTTTAGAAAAACTCTTCAATGAAAATATTTAAGCAGTCTACTCAAACACCTTGTGAGGCTCCGTGCCTGTAGAGGCCAAAAAACGAGGCCCTCAGCCAGGAAGCAGTTGCTGAGAATGAATGATTAGGGGCCGTTGCTCCGCGCCAAACGTCGTGCGGCCAAAGTGTCTTTGGTTTATGGGGGAGTAATCGATAATTTATCGGATCATCTGCTTTTTCTCTAACGCAAAGCCAAGATAAAGTGGAGTGAGGCTTCTCAACAGAAGCCAGCAATCGAGCTAGCTTCAACAGAGCGGATGGTTCGACAGACGCCGGCGAGATATTTGCATCAACAGATGGGATTTAGCCTTTCAACTGCATTGTAACACTGTTTTATCAAGAGAGCTGAGCACAATTAGACAGTTTGAAGTTTTCTTCTCCGTAGAGGAAGTCGAGTTTGGCTAATTGGTTGTGTAATGCTTTAAAGTGAGGTAAAGTCCTTTGACATTGTGAGTTTTTTGAGTGTGGCTGTGTCTCTTTCCTCGTAACCGCACATTACGGTACATCAATTCTTAAAATACCTCCGATCGTTTGCGACGCGAGTCAACGAATGACTTTTGTAATGACAGACCCCATTCATTATCTCTCCAATGAGTGGCGAGTGTTTTGAGCGCCACACACGGCCATGTACGAGAACATGCTTTTACCTCAATAATTCATCATCGTGGAGGGATCTTGAATTATTGAAGTGAACTTGAAGGCTTTTCTGCGCAGTGGAGCTTTTACACTGGGCTTGATGTATCAGAATGAGTGAGATAAAGGAGGTTGGGGGGGACATAGTGGTAAGCTGTGTTTTCACCACTCGCCTCATTGATCAATAATTTAACAAGACCCTCTGACCGGGACCCGTGTTCTCCAAAAAGACTCCAAACCAGTAAATGACAAAAAACAGCCCTTTTCCCAGCTCCTCATCCATGCACCATAATCCACCACTACCTCATATTGCACAAAGACACGGTTGAATTCGGCAAAAATGGAGCTCTAAGGACCGCGGTCTCCACAGTTGTAAGAAATACTAAGGCAATATTACAGTAAGTGCCTTTTATCTAGTAAATGAGGATTGCTGGAGAAAAACAGCTGAGCCAAGAAGGACCAAAGGCACACTGCAGGGCAGCCATACTTGTGTCCTTTCGGTGCTGAGGGGCTGATGGGAAAAGATCATGCCCGGGGCAGCGCTTCATCATATGAGCAGGCTGCTGAGGTCCAGCCCCGCTCTCCACCATCAAAGGCGATAGAAATGAGAGAAACAACCCCGTTGACTCTGATCTCTGGTTGTTAAGGCACAGCAAGTGACTAATTAACACAAAAGAAAATAGCATGTGCCTGCAGAGCGCTAGGCTAAGATCTGGGAAGCTTGAGTGTACTGTACCTGGAGAGCACATGGATTCATAGAACGTGCAAACGTCTGTTGAGACGTCTGGGAGAAGTTTAGACGCTATGCAGATACCCTTTAGAGGGAGCCGAATCTATCATAGATACTGAAGTTCTGGAGGCAGTTTCAGGACATTGATTGTAGCTCTTCTGATCTTGGCTTCCATTGGTTTATACTCGGGGGTTAAACTGGAATTTTGGAGGTGGGGGGACCCTACAGTCTAGTGATGCTTCTGGTGCCCTGAGCAAACACACGGTACCAGATCATTCTGGCCCAATTTAACCGCTGTTTATACTTCAGCCAGACGAAAATCTGGATCATATTTGGAGTCATATTCAGCCTTTGCCAGATTTAGGCACTTTGAATTGCATTTCAACTTATTTTGGACAAAAATCTTTCACAAACAATTCCAACAGCTAAAAATGGGCCCACAAGAGAAAGAACAAGATTCTGTACATAAGGGCCGCTCTACTGTCTGCTGCTCACACGCCATGGGGCCGGAGACACGGATCGTTTGTTATTTCTGCTCGGCCTTTGAGATTACTCAAACATTGTTCAAAGCTCAAACCAAGACAAGCAAAAAACGCCGGAGGTTATGAGCAACCCTCACCGGCGAGAATCTAAATACCGTGACGTCTCCCCCATTTAGAGGTCAAGCAGGGCTTTGTCTGATATGATTTATGATGCAGAAGCTCACCTAGGACTTCTGAGGAAAACACGTCAACCTGTGTCGCGTGGTTAGAAAAACACTGTATGATCGCTGGTGATCGATGGATCCGCTGCTAGCTGAAGCTAGCGGAGATGAAGACGGGCGGAACACATCAGAGACACTGGTGGTTAATCTTCATCTGCGGTCAGAGTTTCCATGTGTCCCCTCAAGTTCATGTTTTTCTGTATTGATTAACGCCTGCTGGATGCCCCCCCCACCCCACCCCCCGTTCTGAGGGCAAAAAGTTACTTCTTATTGTTCAGGTACTAGATAAATGGTTAAAAAAAAAGAGATGGTGGCTCTTGAGCACAGTGGTTCACACTGTGTTTATCCTTACAAATGTTTCCCTAACGTTCCCTAATGTTTCCCTATTAAGTAAAAAAATGAAAATTTAATTTTAAATATTCTAGAAATGTTCAAAACATCTGATTGTCTAGACATTATATTAAACATTATTAATTGGTTTCAACAACGCTATTCAAACTTTTGCTTCAGAGAGCGACACTTACAAGACCAGATGATCAGAGCTAAGCCATCCACATTATTGTTTTACTCTATATTGTTACTGTATGTCAACAATTGTCTCATTCGTGTCTCTGTCTATCCCCCCCCCCAAAAAAACTTTAGAAACATCATAAAACTGATCATAAACTGAACCGACAACTCGGTTAGGTCTCCTGAGCAACATCTGAGTAATAAAACCTTCTTAAAGGTTCGAATCAGCAGCTTCTGCACGTTAAAACGGCTGCGAGGCGGTTTAGCAATACGGACATTTTTGATCAAATATGTAAAAAACACATAAGCCGAGCTCAGACCGAGTGTCAAGCTGACTTCAAGCGTGCCTCATACTGCCATTCCCTTTACAAACACAAATACAGAGACGAATCAAAAGACGTCAAGCGTGCCACCAGCCGCCATGGGAAACATCCACAGTGTCTCTCCCCTCATCTCGTCTTTGTCTTTCCTTCAGAGAAGGAAAAGACAACAACAAGGCGCACAGTCACGCGGGTTATACCTGCGCCTGTGTTCTACAAAGGCACGACGGCAACAAGCACTTAATTTGTGGTTAGGGCTTTATAGTGAGGTGCGCTTATCCCCACAGGAGTTCATTATTTTCACAGGCCTGCTTCATTGTGTCCCCCCTCCCCTCCACGCGCTCCTCTTGTGGGGTGATTTAATGCAATTCTCTCGGTAATAAACAACTGAAGTGCATGACCACAAACACGACGCATATATTATCCTCTTGTTTCTGCTGCTTTCTTCCTCTATGGAAAGTTATTCTATCATGTAGATGAGTCTGTGGCGAAACATATTTTTTAGTCGTTGCTGTTGTTGTTATTCCAGGCGAGCGTTATTTTCAGTCAGGAATGTGATTGTCATTGCTCTTCAGTGGACTATTATAGATTATTTTATAATGTAATAGTGAGGCCCGTGGATATGAAGTGATTACGATATTAAAATGTCACATAGAGGGAAAATAATGTTTTTTTCATGGCAGTATTCATTCAAATGATTTTTTAATAATAATTTTTTTAAATTATTCTTTTAGTTATAAAATTTAAAGTCACAATTATTACATTAAGGCATTTGGCAGACGCTTTAATCCAAAGTGACTTACAGTACATTCAAGTTATACATTTTATCAGCTCATGTGCTCCCTGAGAATCGAACCCACAACCTTTGCGTTGTTAACACACTGCTCTACCAGCTGAGCTACAGGAACACCATATTCCAGTCTCAGACTGGTTTCCCAAATACTTCTTCCATCTGCTATTGGTCAACAATCTCTTTACAGTCACTAAATGGTTTAAATATATATATATATATATCTTCTGTGGAAGATGCGAGACCATAAAATGTTCATCCAATCATTGCATTCGGCCCAAACGCAACAATGGGATGCCCAACTTCATATGTCTGTCATATTGTGTATTTGCATCGCGCTCATCTCTATCGGAGGAGGCGTGGCTTATAAGTGCGCTCTAAAAGAAGGGTGGGATGCTTTCTAAGCTAGCTTGCTATTACTGGCCTCTCTGAAGTTGCCTTCCCTACCTTTAGGCTGGGATACCAAAAAATTTTAACACCAAAAAACTACCCACCTATTCTATTTTATTATTCAAAGACATAAATGCTTTTTTAAAAATGTATTTTGAAGGCACCGTTCTGGTGAATATAATAGCAATGACAACTTTGCTACTAAGTGTCACAGATCAGAAGCTTTCTTTGAACGTAGAGTTGCTTTGTATCTCCGTTGACCTCAGAGAGCCACTTTACACACAGCTGCTGGAAAAACAACATCAGAAAGCACGTTCTCATGTCAGGTCTCTGTTCTTTGATTCCTCGGTTCAAGCGTTCGTTTTTAAACCTTCGCCTTGAGCAGAGGCGACTGCAGACCATCTGTGGCAGCGGAGGAGACAACTGTTGCTAACTAAATTAGCCAGCTCCATCATCTTGATACATCAGTGGAGTAACCGGGCTCTCTGTGACCTTTTCCTCTCCCTATACCCAACCCTCTGTCCTCGCTAATATAGATGCAAACAGAACTGGGTCAAGCTCCAGGTATAAATCTTCCTCGGTGAGGCACAGCGCGCTTTGCCAGGTTTCTACCGCGGGCACGTGTGACGGACAGAGAAAGTGTGAAAGTGGATGGGGACCAGGGCTGGAGGGAGGTTGCCATCGCCATTGCCCGTGGGTGAGGAGCAGGCGGATGGGTGCCTGAAGGCACGCCTCCTGCTCAGCTAGCAGTTGGTCTGTACCGTGTGTTCTTCAAACGACAGAGCGCGCTACCAAAGGAGGGCTGAGCGAGCATTTCTTTCTTGTTCCATGAAAGTCAGTATAATATTCCACAACCAAGCATCTTTATTAATAACATAAAAGGGATTAAATTCAAAGCAATTTATTTGGAAAATCTGACTGATTTTATAGTTGTTCATTTACAATTGATCACTTTGCTGAAATTCTACCTCCACAAACCGACTACTAAGTGCTTCCCTGTACAAAACTCATTGATGGGGTGATTGCCATGGTGTTGCTATGCAGTTGCTACGATGCTCTGGGGAGTTTCTAGGTAGTTGCTCAGTCAAAAGTCAAAACAGGCCTTAATGATATCTTGGGTCCTAAATAAGGCCTTCAATGTAGGTCTACAGGATTTTTTGTCTGTTTTATTGCCCCTCAAAATAAAAACATAAATTTGGTTGCCTAGTAAAGTAATAGCACAATTTTTATCAGGGGGGCATAAGATCTGAGGCATCTAGCAGGAAAGGGCACAAGTTACGGTCCAAATTTTAACACTTCACGTTGTATAATTCGAGGTATAAGGAGTAGCAACACTGAAGCCATTTTGTTTCAGACGAGACGTTTTGTTCCTCATTATAGTGATAAAAATAATCTTGGCATTCTCTGTTCTTTTCACAAATGAAATTGCGGCTGCGCGGCAACAGCGTGTCGCGGCGTAATCACATTACATTTCAATCACATTGTGCAATGGTGACAATCGTTTTACGGCCAACGTGTCTTTGCGAAGGCATAAAGTCTCAGTAAAATTAAATCATCACTTCAACATTACATCTGTGTGAAATCATAACTCCGCTTTGAAAGAACACGGGCCCCAGTCTGCAAAATACAGTTCTAATCAATTTTACACCTGCCTTCTGGCACTGCGCAGGTAATGAGAAAGAAGTGGTTACAAATCCGAGCCATGACAAAACCATCAGTGACTAGCAACTCTTGTTTTCGAAAATCTGAGAAGCTTTATTGCCTTAACGTCTGTTGGAGCTTCGCTCACTCGATATTTACAGCCGGCTGCAGAAGTGATGACATGATTTAAATGGACATTTGCTGGGGCGTTTTTTTTTTATGCGAGGGCTTTTAGATCTGTCTTTTTACAGCGGCGACAGGCCGTTCCATTCTGCCGTTCCGCGGGGGTGCTGTTTGGAGATGTTTTGTGGAATGCTGCCATTTTACCCAGACATCCCTATTCCACAGGCTACCATTAGCCTCATGCTCCAACGTACACACACCTGCGACTCAAACGTTTTTTCCTTTGAGTCTTTCTGCTTATGTAAGGGCCATAACAGGCCCCTGGGTGTTATGAGGTAATGTGGGCTGAAAGCGCATTGTCCACTGTTGTGGCGCGTCTACGCTAGCAAATATCGGTACACAAAAATCGTCATTGCCGAGTAGCAAAGTGTGAAGTGCTAGGTAAAGCTACGTAACTTGTTTGATGTTGATGTTCTGCTTGTAGTTCTGACGATAATTAGCATCTTCGAGGCATGAGTTCCTACTGCAACTTCGTTTCTGAGAATAGTTTTTAGTGTTTTGAGAAGTTTTTTGAGTGTTTTGAGAATGTTTTAGTATTTATAGTATATTTCAGTATTTATCGTTTTTTCAGAATAGTGATTTTTTAAACATTTTTAAAAATATTTTTTAATTTTTTAAAAATTAAAAAATGTTTAAGGGTATTGTGTGCACATTTTGTTGGAAGTCACTTCCAGTAATTTTATCCACAAACATCGATTTAGTTATAAGGAAAATCTGCTATAATTATAAACCCTTTAAATATTCCAGATCAAATCTTCTGTAAATTAACCTTCCAGGTTTCACTTGTATATTAAAAATGCAAACTAAAGTTGTTAGACAAAGTTAAAACCGTTTGAAATCACCTGAATTTTTGTGTTAATTAATTTTGAGAACTGCCTTTAGCGGTAATACATTTTCTGTAGCGGCTGATCAGATTCGCTACCAGTTTTAGATGATTCCTCCTTAAAAAATGTCTGGTGTTTTTTGAATTCCTGTTCTGAACAGCTCCCTTTAGATCATGCCAATGCATATTAAATGAGCAGGCCTGAAAAATCCACAAACATTCTCACAAATGCTTATTATGCAGCGGGTGCTGTGTATATAGTAGCCTATAGATATCTTCAGAACCAAAGTAATGTGTCTCAAATGGCTTTTGAGACATGAAACATATGTCCTGTTTCTTTAAAAAAAAATCCAATCTTGAGAAAGCATAAAGAAGCAGCAAGCATTAAAAGATGATACTGGGTTTTTGTCTATTTTCCAATAGCTGCTATAACTGATTCTTATCACAGAACAATGATCAAAGAAAAGAACCGAAGATTTAAAACCAAATAACATCAGCTTTCTGCCCCTATCAACCACCCAAAGCATTTTTATAATCCCGGCAGAACACAATCATATTCTTGACCCTGTGTTTTAGATAAGCAGAACTTTCACTCTAAGCAGAAAAAGTTCACTCTAAAATAAAAGTTCTGTCTCATTTACAAAATCACATGTTGTTCCAAGTCTGAGTAACATAAAAGGTGAATTTTTGAAAAACATTCAAGCCACTCTTTACCATATAATGAAAGTAAATTGGGACTGGGATGTTACACTCTGAAATGACTAAAGACACCATAAAAATATTATAAAATTGGTCCGTGTGACTTATGTAAGTTAAAAAGGTTTTTTTGAGTTAGATCTCTTTAAAGAAACTGCAGGGATGAGTCATCTAGACCACTTTTATAATGTTGTTTGTGATCCTTTTGCATGGTGCTTTCTGAAACCGGAAAGTTCTAGTCCCTGTATATCCTAACTGCGTGTACAGAAGCAACACACAAGATGGAAGGTCATAGGTTTGGAATGACACATGGGTTAGTAAACGATAACAGAATTTTCATTTTAGGATAAACTACCCATGCAGAAACTAAAACAAACCCTCATCAGACCTTTGTAGACTGATGAAATATGTAATTTAGACTAAACAATTGCAGCAACGCTTGCTATGAAAAATTATAAACAATAATTAGGTTGGGCATAACATCCTTCTCCAGAAGAAATAGTTTCTCCCACATTTACATCATTAACTCACATGAAAAATCTTTTCTTGCATCATAAAAGCAAAATGAAACAGAATTCAAAATGCATCCTATTGATACGGCATACTTTCTCCTCAGAGTTGTTTAGCGCACTTCAAAACAACAGGGCATACAGGCAAGTTAAAGTGCCAGAAGATAAACTACAGTACTGTACAAACACTTGAAGTAAATAGTTATGGAGGGGTGTTACCCACAGCGACTGCTATTCAGCTAACAATTTTAGGTTGTAAGAATGTTTCCCTAATGTCACCGTTAAATAGCAAAAACATTAAACATTTAATTTGGAATGTTGTAGGAACGATAAAAACATTCCCAAAAAATACGTCCAGTTTTTATCTGGATGTATGACTTGGATATAAAAACATTATTCAACCTTTTTATAATTCTGTAACATTTTAAAAACCTTCAATTAACAACTTAAAAATGAAGTTTTTGATATAGAATGTTAAAAAAGATCTACTAATGTTACAGCAAAAACATTTTTTGATTACTTTGAGAGAACTTTGAGAGAACTTTTAGAGAACATTAGCCAACTGGGTCCCAGCTTGGTTTGAGGACTGAAAGCACTAGACAAGGTTTCTGCCACCAGTTCCTGTATTACACTGAAGCCTTTTTTGGTGGATAAGAAGCCTAATGGTGAGATTTTGAAATTCAGGTAGGTGAAGCTGTTCCAAGATCAGCATATAAAGACACCCACCCTGGAGCCCTAACAAAAAATACACCTGCTTGAGTGCATGCATCAGGCGGACACCAGAGCGCTCGGCAGATAAATCACGGTCCTTCCGACCGGGATAGAGTCGGCCTGCAGGTGCTCCTACTACTCCAGCCATATTTCCTGCTTGGTTTCTCGCAGGGCTGTGGCACTGCTCGGGGATTCAGCCAGGCTAAATGAAACATGGACACTGTACAACTTTCCAATCAAAATTTCCATAATTCATTTCCACAGCGTTTTTTTTCTCTGGAGTGCAAATCGGAGGGAGGGCCGTGTGAGCAGGAAACCCCTTCCACGGTCCGTGAAGGAGAATCCTGCAGTTCTGTGCTAGAAAACACTGTTGTCTGATGAAGATCCATCTACTGTTATCAGTTGGGATCAACTGACCCTTTGCTAAGCCACGCCTTAAAAAACACCTGACCAATCCTACCTTAGCAACGGTTGCTATCTGTCACATTATCATTTTTTTTTGCTTTTTTATTTTAGTTTTTTGAAGTTTTAAAAATTCTTAAGCTATTATTTGTGTTTACAAGTCTTTAAAAAGATTTTAAAATCCATTTTTGTGTACAATTTGTTTAAAGGATCACCTGTGGTAACTGCTAGTTTTAGCGCTACATGCTAACATTCATATTCAACTTTCTTTTGTCTGGTGAGACTACAGAAACCAGTATTATTTGCTCTGTTTTTGCCTCATTTTCAGCTTCTTCTCAACAGAAGAAACACCATCTGTTTTTGCTCTCTTCTTCCACCATTTCTCACTACAGTCCCTCGCTGTTGTTGATTTATGTCGCTTTATTGTCTGACCACACTTCACACACTCCATTAACCCATCATCTCTCACAAAAACAAAAAACTCCTTCTGCCACGATGAATTAAAAGTGCAATTTGCTGCTATTTCAACAGCTTTCACAGCTAGCTGCATCAACTGTCTTGAATGAAATGGCTCTGGGGATTGACTTGACCTTTGAACTCCAAAATTGCCCAAAATATCTTAAAAAATGTGCTAGTCAGTCTCAAACACTTCATCGTTATAATTTGACATTTCTAGACTTTTGTTTTACGCCCCTGACTGGTTTGTTCATGTACGGATCAGTTATTATCACTATCAAACATGATTCGAAAACTCCAGTTATTTATCAGCACTTCATTATTTAACACCTTCTCTGAATAAACACAGCAAAAATAAAATGTTTTGCAATGTCACACTTCACTACAGCCCACATAAAAATAAGAATCATTCTCCTTTTTTTTCTCACTTCATGAGCACATTTTACTATACGACACTGTTCACCGTCTAAGCAAACAGCAGTAATGGAAGGGGGCGGGGTTTAGCGAAGGGTCAACTGATGCACCAATCATTTGGTCCCATCTTTTCACAGTCGCCCGGTGTGGCGCTACTTCAAAATGCCTCCACATCTTGGCAGAGCATCAGCAGTGATTCTTACCGTTGTATATTTCAAAGCTGCTACCACGCAGTCATTTCTTACCTTATCAATAAATGAAGTCTCTCTGTTTCTCTTCCCTCCTTCTCCCTCAATCTCGCGCTTTATATTTTTTTACAGTCTTGTTCGCTTCTTCAAAACGTTTAGTTGGCACTGAGTGTCTAGAGGCTCCTCGGAGAGATGTAGCTATTCTCTTTGTCTGTACGGTTAAATATTTCCTGCTAGCTTGTGTTTCTCCGCACCCTTTCTCCCTCAGAAACATTTTTTCAATCCGTTCTTTTAATAGGCCCCAAAACGACCGGCCGACCACATAAACACTTTTGATCAGAATTTCTTTGTTGTGTATTTTCTGTATTTTGTGAAATGACAAAAGGGTTGAGATTCAGGCAGCCGCCCGTTAAGCCTGCACACGCGCTCGCGTACACGCGCTTACACGCCGCGTGTTGCTATGGAGACGCAATTAAAGTTTAACCGCTCTCTCAAGCCAAACTTTTCTGCTCTTTCATCCTCGCCGCATTTCCACCTTTAAATTGTTTATGTCTCCTTTACGTGTCATTTATAATGCATGTTATTGACGGATTTGTCAAAGAGCTTTTAATTAGAGCTGGCAAAGCGGTATGTTTGGGAACTCGCAACAAACTAGCGATGCAGCCAACTTGTAATCCATGCATGAGAGTAAAATCTCCCTCTCTCTCCCTCTCTCTCTTCTTTATCTGTTGAAAGGGTCTGGACACCAGGTGCTCATGTAGATGTAGAGCATTTTTCCCTGTGGCGTGATAAATTGGTCCACATAAAGAGGGTATTCATCCAAAAAACTACAGTCTGCCTCTCACAGAGAAAAAAAACAGACAGAAAGCAGGAGAAATTGCTTAATAAGTCAATATACGGCTCACAATGGCTGCCGTGCTGGCCACAGGTTGGATAGAGGTTTGAATTTCCACAATTTTTACGAGAAAGCTTCCGTCATCAAAACTACATTTTGATCTTTCATGAAAGAAATCACGCGGGTCTTAAAACATATTTTTGGCTAAAATCAACTTGTTGTCACTTACTACAAAAAATGACAACCAATAGGATCTCACGTAAATACAAACAAGGTGATCACAGTACTAGAACCGATATTGCAGCAATGAAGTTAGAAGAGAATCCTTTAGATTTTAAAGCAAAAACAAATGTTCTCTAAAAGTTCTCTCAAAGTTATCAAAAAATGTTCATACCCATATAAATATATATATATATATATATATATATATATATAGCAGGGTATGAACTCTGTTCAATAAAACACAATGAAATATTTAATAAAAGCCATAGACCAGTGTGGGGTGCTTGTACAATCCTTCATCACTATTGTGTGTCTGTACATGAGAAGAACTATGTATTAAAAATTTACAAGCACGATACAGAAATGACAGCAGACGTCACTTCTGCTTTGAAGGATCTGCTCTCCAGAAAGCAAGAAAGCAGCCCCTCGTCCAGTCCTTTAGTCACAATGTTGCTTGCCCAAGCATTTTCTGCGCACTGTTGATCTGGATTCTAAAAATCAGTTTTAGAACCTGAAGCAAGTGCAAACACACTCGTAAGGAATTTGTTGTGGTTTTCAGGGGTCCTCGGTACAAACATAAATACAAACAAAACAAAAGTACCGTCGTCCAGTACTGAGTTTGCTTTGTTCCTGCTCACTTATCAGCCGAGATACAGAGAAGGTGAAGTGAAGGAAGCAGCTTCCTATCCTCATGGGCAGACATCACCCGAGGTAAGACACAGGTGGATGGAGCCAGGAGCGGGGTCACGGTAAAGATTTATATTATGTACGAGGTAAAGAACAAGAAGAAAAATGGCCGTCCGTGGAGCATTGCAGAGAAGTCGGTGAACCAGCTGTTCGGTGAGCGTGGGGGGAAGTGGTCAGGTAAGACAGAGGCCTGGAAATAATAATCACGAGCCCATCTGCTGACCTGAGACTGCATGGCCCCAGGGCCCCAGGCACACCGCCCTCCGTATGGAGCTTATCGCCCCGACACGGGCAACGTATTCAGCCCAGGCGCGAAAGGGCTTCTGACACGCAGCCACATGCTCCCATTTTGTGTTTGTTCCTCTTACCGTGTTCAAAACAATGAAAAAAAATGGCCTCTGTGCGAAACGCAGAGATACATTGCGGGGTACTGATGTGGTGATGTCCCGTGAGACAGATTTCTATTTGAACAATCAGCTTTTTCTTTGTTATATTACATTAGAGCATTATTTCTGATCGTTTACCCATTCTTTCAGCTCCAGATTCATGAACAACAAACCATATTAACCACATAATTATTTTTAAAAAACGTTATACGAAGAGTGAAGTAATCAAAAATAGTTTCAACATTAAATCTGCGAAAATTATTTTTTTATATTTTTAGCCAAGTTAAAACAACCACGTATTTTAGCACCACTAAAGTTCTATAATAATTTATGTTGTCGCTTTAGTGTTTGCGAAAAACGAGAAGAAAATTCAGGAATAACATCAGCTGTAGGTGTATTTTTGTCAAGTTATGCCAAAAAGTGTGAAAATATATGACTTATATGTATTTAGGATGTATTTAGGTGTGCAATTAGCCTTATTGAGAAGTATCATCGCATTTTAGTCCTAACATTTACAATTTTAGAAGCGTTTTATGCTGTAATCAAGTATCAAGTAATCAAATCATACTTTTTATCAGTACACGCTTTTACTAGGAATCAAACCCATGACCTCGTCGTCGCAGACGCCATGTTCTACCAGTTGAGCAACAGTGCTAAAAGTGCAGACAGCTGAAAAAACCACACCTGTTATCTGGATAAATGGAACCCCTTCGTCTTTCTGTTTATGCAGAGTGATTGCTTTAGATCGCACGCTTGTCTAATGGCTGTTATCCCAAAGCAAATGTGATGATTTATCAGTTATGTGTTAAATGTGATGAATTTCGCGCGGCACAATAATACACAGAGGAGGCTTTTCAACATCAAAGCAGAAATGCCTAGAGAAAGGCAGTCCAGGAGCTCATATGTCTAAAAGCCAAGCTAGTTTAATTTAACCATTTATTTGGTGGTTAATAGCAGCTTGAGATGGCGCATTAAGGAAACCTGGGATTAAAACATTTATCATATTAGAGTGCTTATAGCTGATTTCCAGCGCGCGCATCTGTAATGGCCTCTCCTGGAACAAATCAATATTGTGTTACACTGTAATTGACCGATTATGAGGCTCAGATGAGTAAAAAGTCGAATCATAATTACACACGGTGATGAAATTGAAGGGCCAAAGGAACGTGACGAGAAGTCACAAGGAACCAGAAGCAAGAAGGTCCGCGAATGATGGCAAAGATCTCCGCTCTCCCTTTGAACCCACTTAACGGGCTGCATTGACAGGCACAGGCTTCTCAAAGCAGCCCCGGATGATAATTACAAGCATCGGGGCTCCGCAAAGAAAAGGCTTTTTATATTGAACCCTAGCTTCTGCCGCGAGAGAGCTCTCACGGTTGCCACGGTGAACACTGCTGACGAGAACTCAGCTCCGGTCCAACATGCGAAGAACACACAAGTCATAAATCACCTCTGTGCAGGACAGGTGCGTAGGCCAGAAAAGAGACACTCCAGGAGAGAAGTGCTGGAGCAGACCATATACAACGTCTACTGAAATCTATGGAGAGGAACTTCTAAGCAAATATATACCTAACAATCAAAGCCTTTGAGTCACAGTCCAAGAGCTGGGCTGGTGAGCTTCCATAAAATCCTAATTGGAACCCAAAAGATGAATCTTCACAGATTGATGACATAGAAGAACTTTACAATGAAAAATAATCATATTCTTTATGAACATTTTTATCTTGTTTTCCAGTAAAAAAAATATCGAAAAATGTATTTGAGATACAACCGCGGATAAGATATTTGGACTTTTTCCTCGGAGAATGTATCGCCTTTATTTTGTCTTCCTGCGCTGGCAGATTGTTTTCACTCATTGTAATACAAACAATATATAAAGAAGTGAAAAACATCTGCCAGCGCAGTTTGACATTCTACAGGAAACATCCTCTGAAAACTCTCTGTCTGTCAAGTAAATACTTCTTGTCTTAAGAATGTTTAGGATTTGTAACTAGAAAACAAGTAAACAAAACGCCTTTAAAACTTATTAAAAACCTGGATTCAAAAAACGTATTCTATAGAATTAAGAACTAAAAATACAACATCAATTATTATTATCAATTATTATTATTAATTATTTTTTTTTTAACTATACAGCCTATTTAAGTATTCTAAACAGTAGATCACAGTAAAAATAATTTAACGAATCAATAACAAAAATAGTCTCAATAGAAAGGGTTCTTTGTCGAACCTAATAGGGACTTTTTTAGTTTTTAAAGTGTAGACAAAATAATTTTGTACAAATTTGTACAAAAATTTGTAAAATTTTTACATTGTTAACACAATATACACAATATAAATGGTGTTCACCTGTGTAAAAGTCACTGTCACAATGCCAGGGTGTTGCTAGGTGGTTGCTAGGAAGTTCTGGGTATTTGCTTATTGGCCCACCTAAGTCAAAAGAGCCCAGCAAGTGTCTATGATGACTTCAGCCCCTCCTTCAAAGGTTTATGGTCTATGTTTAATTATCTGTCAGACAAAATCCATAACTCTGACTGTACAGAAAAGTAACAGACCCTTTGTTTCAAGAAGCATAAACAGTGATGTTTGCTGTAGCCAACACGGCTAATAAGGCAATTCCATTGTCACTGCTAATCATCTAAATGTTTACTCCTATAAATAAAATGGACAAACTATTATCAGCCTATTATGCTTTCAAAAGAAGCCAATTATCAAAAAGTGCCTGCCATTACTGTGTAAACGTATAAGCACTCACAGAAGCTCATACGCACGCTCAAATCCAAGCTCTCTGACACACAGTCAATCTAAATAACACAAAAGAAACCTTTAAACAGATCATCACCCCATCACACTTGCGATATTGCTGACCTAAACACATGTTTTGTCTTACAAACGGCAGGCCGCGAAGTTCGCGAGCAGGCTGCCAGCCATGATAGAATTGATGCAATTTCGAAGGCTTGAAGAAAACAAGAACTTTGCTGAGGCTCTCACTTTGAAACGAGAAGATCCACAAAGCTGAGGCAAATTTTAATTACATCGATTCCGCTCCCCAAAATGTAGAATTGTATCATCCAGTCAGCACGGTTTGTGTTTTCTCTCACTGCAGAGAGGAGATGGTGTGTTTTTTTTGTAAAGCGCGGCGCTTTGCGCAGTCAATACACAAAACGCGTTGAGCACAAAAGCTCCGTTTTGCCGCTATCAACATAATATGTGAAAGTTCTGTGACGGAGGCGGCAAAAATCACGCGCATTATTCAAAAGCCCCACTTATAAACGATCACCATCGTGAAATGCAAACAGGCAGAGAGGAATTTGAGTTTATTGTGACATTTTGTGATGCTAATAGTTTATAAATGAGGGAGACATTTGCTGTCTATCCTCATTTTGTATTTATGTTCCTGTTTTTTTTTAAACACAAGACAAACTATCAAAAGGAAATGTAATGGTTAGCATTTATAAAAACAATCTCCACGATCAACCATTTTGTGGAAGGAATGTTTGGTCTGACAGACATACTGTAGGTATCATGCGCACAGCTCATGGTTTTTTTGTCAGCAGGATGTCAAAGGAAAAAACGCAGAGCAGACACACAAATCAAAACGAGGAGCAAAAATGCTGTGTCCCTTCTTTCGGTTTTGTCTTTGGGCCTGTAATTTGGTTATTATTAGTCTAGTTTCTCACTGCCTTGTCTAAAATTGCCTGCATTTGATCTTTTATTCAATCATTTCCACACTATTTCGCAGCAGCTCTACTTTTGATGTCGTACAGATGCAGCATCTGAGAGAAAAATCTCATTGCTCAGACGTTGCTCAGGAAACTTCATGGAGTCTGTACCTTTGGCTCAAATGTTTCTCTTTAAAACTCTTTACGAGAAATTAATACAGAAACAGCTGTTGACATACAGTAAGAATAATTTAAGTCATTTAATGAAAGAAAAAGATGCCAGAGACTTGAACAAAACTGATGTGGTTCTGATCTGATCTACCAGACACAACTGATCCAGCTAACAATTTTAGATTATGAGAACATTTCCCTACCGTTTCTTTTAAGTAACAAAAACATTACAAGGTTATTTTGCAAGTTGCAGGAATGTTCAAAAAGTCCAACGTCCCAAAAGTTATTGCTTTGAATAACATTGAACATTATTCAAACATTTACCAAACATTTTAATTCTTTAACGTTTTTAAAACATTTTACTATTTAAGACTAACGTTTTTGAATGTATATATAATATACAATGTTTAAAAATCATCTACTTATTACTGCAAGACGGCGAGGTTTTGATAACTTTAAGAGAACGTTTAGAGAATGTTAGCCTACGTTCTGAGAACGTTCGCGGTTAGTTGGGGAGATATTAATGAAATCACATTAGTGATTATAATTTCCTCTGACATAACCTATCAACACGCATCCAGACCCGAAAGGAACCATTTAGTTTGAAGTTCATTTGAAGAACAGCTGTGTGTTTGTGTACGTAGCCCCACAGCATTTCTCTGTGTTACACATGAATTGATCTGTTTCACCGCGGCATGACCAGCTCTGTCAAAAAGGAAGAAAACAGGCGAGGAGAAATGATGGTGTTCTACAGATCGCCTCAGGCATGAATTAGTTTCCACCTGCCCTCCTCTGTTACACACTTAGCACCTTCTTTCTCTCTGTAATGCTAGTTGGCAAAGGCCAGGGGCAAAAAAATCTCTTTATGTTGGCTGGTTTGTTTTGAAGACTGAGTGAGGAGGTGGCCGTGGATAATTTTACCGGGTTAACTGCTCTGACCTAAAGGTAATTGTCATAAAACTGCTGTCATATGCCTTTTACATCTCTTGTGTGACTTTTTGGTTCGTCCTCCGGAGTGAACCGGTCTGATCAGGAACAAAACAAAACTTTATGTTAGTCACAGTTCTGCGCAGAGTTCTGGTCCTATTCTGAGCAGTTCACTGTTCCACGTATTGTTTCCAAGAAAACAATACGTTTGTCTGCATTTTTCATCATACTTTTATCCTAATCGCCTCTGAAAAGACTTCAGGTCTTTTTCTCTCTCCATTCTCAATGAAAAAACCAATGATGTCAAATCTTCCAAATATATTAAAGAAATAAACATTTAATAGCTCGGTATAAACAGAAAAGAAGGCTTGTACATTTTATGTAAATAATTATGTATCTTAAGTATATACCTTAAGTATATAAGTATATATCATAAGTATGTAAGTATATATATTATAAGTATGTAAGTATATATCATAAGTATGTAAGTATTTATATTATAAGTATATATATCATAAGTATATTTATATATTTATAAGTATACTTAAGATCAAAGCTGTGGGAGCTAGGGTTCGAGTTTGTTCTAATTCCTAATTTCATTCCCCTTCCGTCGGTCTCCGTTTTCTTATCAAAAAAGCATTAAACACATTGTGAACAAGTGTATCAGATCTTTAAAAAGCATCTATCATAACACAGTGATTCTATAGTCTGTAAACATCTGTAGTAATTAGCACATAGACATCATGCCTGTGAGTTCCACCATGTTTGAGTTTTCTACAAAACACCAACTGCATGTGGAAATATGTACGTAAAAGCCAGTAAGACGCAGGACGAGCTGTTTGAATTAGCAACCGGCTAGGCTCGTTGATGTCTTGACAGTTCTTTGTACTGAATGATTGTTCTCCAGACGGCTGTGCTAGGAAGCGCGCACTGTGTTGTTTGAAAGACCAAAAGGATATACCGCGGTATCATCAAAGTCCAGCGAACCTTCTGTGTGACAGGCTACCCTTAATCTTCCTCTGAGGGTCCACATCTCTGATCACTCGTTTCAATCGATGGTGTTTGAATAAAGGAATAAGACATCCAGCCGGAAATATTTACCATAACCGAACGGTATCGGGTGTCTTACGGCTGTACCCATGACAGATGTTATCAATCAATAGTCCTGCCCACTCACATGCAAGATAAAGTTGATATTAGCCTAAATAGGACACATCTGTTTCTGTTAGTTAAGTCAAAGTTTAATTAATTCTCAAGTCGTTTTTATTTTTAGTTGCCGCGTTTTTATTTATTGCCGTACGGTAATGAGGTTGAATAATGAAAACGCGTCGCTCCGCCGTTAGCCGAAGTGCGCATCGATGCGCGACACCAAACCGCACAAAACAAACCCGGCTTTGTACCTCCGTCGTCTTTTATATCACCTCAAAACTCGCTCTCGAGAATCACTGGAGGATCATTTTTTTCCTCACAACTTTTTAAAGAGAAAATTAGTCTTCTCCCCTCCAGCGGAGTTCAAGGACAGATCTGTACAACCCGGAGAAACACACAGCAGCTAAGACCTTGGTTTCGGTATCTAGGGACCATTTCATGCCTGGATTGAGCTTAGAAGGAGCCGTAACCTTAAGCCCTTCGCTTCCAGGATCAATAGATGTTGAACCAGTGCGAGTGCTTTGTCTTTATTGGTCTGTTTCCCAACGTTTAAGCGCATGTCTTTGTGTTCGTTTTGGCAAGTCGCCGGTTTAAGCAAACAGGCGATGTAGCGAGGCATCGAAAGCTGTAGCCACTTTTAATGTGGTTCACAATGTTGTGTATCAACTGCAGTAAACAGGAGCGTGCTTTTTTTTACCTTGTTAATAAAGAGCGGGACGGGGCAGTATGATCAAGTCCCACAAAAAAACAAAAACAAATGATTAAATAACTAAAATAAATATTAAATTAACAAATCAATAAAATATGATTATATATCATCCATTTCATTTACTGAATAAAATAACAGGCATTACTAAAAAAATGCTATTATAAAACTTGATTGATTTGATTGAATTTTGGGCAAAAATATAACAGTACATGGAACAAAATTAGTGTGACCCTTGAGGCTATTTTTCCAAACTTGAACAGCCCTGCCATATATTCACACCTCTCAATTGTCTTTCACCGATCATGTCCCTCAGTGGGGCGCGACTGCAATAAAAACGTGCTTTACAAGACTTTTCTATAATTAGCCTAGCATGAAAAGTTCTCTCCCTGGTCAGATGGTCAGTGCTTGAGGGCAATATGTCACACCGCGTGGGCACAAAAGGTAGCCAAACCGTGCCTATCGCGGACCAGGTGCAATGGCAGACAAATTTGGCTAGCGTCTACCCATTTTCGGCAATGCTAGGTTAAGCGTAGATTGCCAGGCTGCTAGCGAGAGACTAGTTTAAGAGACATTACGGACGTATCCTTCACCCCCATGGAAACATTGGCGCGCCGTTGTAACTTGAGTGTTTCTAAGTCCTTGAACAACTTCCCAAAGTTGCCAAATAAAAAACACACGGAATAAAGAGTCAATGGCTGGAAATCAACTATGGATCTTCATAATACCTTCCAATGTTAAGTCCCTGTTTTGGCTGCAGAACTAAACAAATGAGGTTTGTCTGAGTAATGATGTATTTGAACGGAGCGCTCCATGCAAGGGCAAGACCTTCATCTGTCATCATTTGTCTGACCGCGTGAACCTAACTCAGAGCTTCAGCAGTGGACATGAGCAGCATTTCGGACATGGAATGTACGCTGCATCAATTATATTCCAAATCAGTCGTTTTTACCCACAAATAATAAATAGTTCGCCTGCTGTTACGCTTTGCCTTTGTCCTTCCTGCATGCTAAACGGGTTTAAAATAGCAAACAATTGTTAGAGAGGACGTATATTTATTTAACTGTATAAGACAGAGATTCTTACAGTTTTCGGGTCAAGTACCTCCAAGTACAACGGCGTAACTGCGTGTGATTAATAAGCAAATTCTGCAGTCCAATTTAAACACACCGTTTTGTACATTTGTCCTACAGCGTCTCTCGTCCGTGTAGATGCGCTTGAAACTATGTCAACAGGTTTTATTATTGATATCATGCATAGAAATTAGTTTCCGAAACAAAAGCAAACCCCACTTATGACTCGTGTCCGTGACATTGATCATAGATGCTTATTTTAAGAGCAAGCAAGATAATATCTCACCTTTGTGTCTATCACCACAGTTAGCGATCCTGCTGACACTGACCCTCTGTTGACCTCTCACATTATTCTGCTTCAAGTCATCTCAACACCTTTGACTCCCACAAGGTCTTCACACCATCTACGACACAATTAGCCATTAGGTTACATATATTTCTCTGATACGTTTATATATTCATATAAGTTATAGATTATTATTATAAAAAAATATTATTGAAATTGTTATAGATTATAAATGAAATGATTTATCCCTTAGTTTTAAATGCACATAATTAAATCTGCAGTGTGAAGTAAATCATACAATAGATGAATAGATTTTCACATCTTTGACATTTTTTTACTCGTTTGTAGTAAACGAGTGTAAGCTTAACAACCTGAGCAGGTAACACTGGCTCGCCCAATAGCATGAGTTTGTACTGGACAACCTGCTTGATTGACCAGTAATAAACGAGGACGTTTTCGAGACACCTGTTTGAAAATATCGTCATCGGTTTTGCGTTTTGACCACCAATAGTCTCGCAGAAATCAGACACACCGCCTAACATTTATCGCTGGCATCTTTTCGAGAACAAAGAATCAACTTTAAATAAAAACCTTCACTTTTCTGCGGGAAGTTGCGATCAATGAATATAATACTAATGCCATCCACCACAACAAAAGGGAAAAAAGTAAGAAGTCTAAAAGTCTGGAACTAGTGCTAGTTATCTGTTTCCCGGTTGAAGTTTTTGGGTTAGGATAAAGGAGTGTGGTGTCCTTGTAGAATATGGATGATAAATTGTTCTCGCTGTATTGATACTGTGGTTATGAATCTTTCAAGGTAGACGGAATTCCAGCCGAAAAGCATCGGAGTATAAACATTAATGGCGGGTCGATTTTTTTCGACCAGCAGATCGATGCATAAATAAATTATTATCATTCAGTTAAACGCATTGATTGTCTAATGCAGGGGCAAATAAGTAATAACATTTGGCTATTTCAGGTTATTTGTCATTTGAAAACGAGCGTGATTTGAGCATCTTGGCACCTTTTACGATAACGAGGAGTCAACGATCGCGCTATATGACATCATCGTGTTTTGATGTAGCAAGATTCTTTTTTGAGTTTTTCTGACTCTCTTATGGGCAGAGGCTGAAACAGCAGCCCAGCAACAGGGCAAACATCAGTATGGACCCTCGGTGAGCACAACAGGTCACAACCTCTTTACTCTCGGCCCCACAGAGCCCGGGGTCAGCGCGCACCTGAACCCTGCCCCTCACACTGGGCATCTGGGCATGCAGCCACTGAACCAGTCTGACCCCAACTCCACACTCATATTCCTTTGAGGCTTTACAAACAACACAGGAGACACACGCTGGCAGTTTGCTAATATATACTTCACTTTTTTCTATCCATGCAGTGGATATATGGACAAAGATATAGTTGTATAGACACTTTGTTTATAGATTGAGGATATGTACCAACATGTGTCACTGTACAAGTCAATTTGGAATGATTTTACTGTGGGAAACTTTTTTCAGTCCCAACCGTGCACGAGATATATGAGGGCTTGCGTGACTAAACTACATTTCCCATAATTCTCTAGGGCAGATGTTAAAATACATAGCTTTAAAAAGCTTCTTGTCTGTCAGAAAGCGAAGAAGAAAGATGTGAAATTGCCTGAAACTGCCAATTTTATTCCCAGCAAATTCACATCTTAGTTATGACTTCCAAACTTGTAAGTCTGAACTTCACAATACTGTAGCACTTAAGGCAGCATATCATTTTCCATTAAGCCGGGCCACTTAATATCAGACTGTATTTTGGTCAATATCACCATCTTGTGGACACGAACCTGTTTTTACCCAAGATGCCTCAAAGCCGAGAAAGTGTTTAAAGAAATAATTTCGATCAAAACAATGCACACCCATATCCCATGAATATAATAATAAGTGTACTGAGGTGTTTGTCAAAATATATTACATTGCCAAAGTATGTGAACAACCTGTTTAAGGAAACGGATTTGGCGATACCCCTTAATTCCACTGAGGAGAAATGTTAATTCATAGCAACGACAAGCAGGTTTCTGCTGCATTTCCTCGTGGACAAAGCCAGTCCAGAAACACATGATTTACTGAGTCTGCGCTGGAGGAACTTTACTGGTCCCCATAAAGTCCTGAGCTGAAATCCACTGAACAGCTTTTGGACGGATGGCCAAATCCCACTGATTCTCTCGTTACTGACTGAGAGCAAATCCTCACAGCTATGTCCTACCAACATCTACTGGAAAAGCCATCCCAGAAGAGTGTAAGCTGTTATTCAAGCTGAGGGAGGACAGCAAAAAGAGCAACCAAAGTGCCTATTATTCATGCTATTGTTTTTAATGCTCAACAAGCACATATGGGTTTGGTGTTTGCTGTCCACATACTTTTTCCATATAGTATAATAGTAGTATAAGAAGAATGCATACTTCTGCACTTGATCTAGACGTGAAACCAGTTAAAAACCATCCAAGGAGAAACAAAAGAGTAACCAGGAAAACAAGAAAAGCGGTAAACAAGACACTCTCATGAGTGAAGTCATTTCCACATCTTCACCTGCTCAGGGTCAGACAGGAAATGAGACGACTTTATCATTGTTGTCACTTTGTCTTTGGTTGGTTAGGCAGCTTTCTCTCATGGATTGGCTTCGCGGATGATGGCGCAGGTGAGACCCACCGAGAGATCCCCCACCACTCTCCTTTCCTCTCGAAGAGCCCCACTTTTTAATATGCAACATCTGTGCCGGGAGAGCTTTCCAAAATGGCTGTTCCTTGGAGGATGACAGTGGAGTCTGCTCAGAACTTGGGCAGGGGGCGTTTGTAACTGCGAGGTTATACACAGATGTAAGCGATCTTCGCAATGTCACTTTGTCCTTTGATACAATGGCCCGGGGAGGGCTATTTTTGGGACGCTGGTTCTTTGCTTCTACTTTGCCGTGAGTTTTGCTGTCCGTCCTTCACATAACAGTCTACTCTTCAGGTCGATGGACCCTGAACATCCAGCAGGTGCTACCGCCATAATCCACGTACAGCAAGACCTCAAGACTCAACCGAGCTTTCTTGTGCGCCAGTGTCTATGGAACGTTAAGAATGCGAGCGAGGAGGATTGTGCACCTGCTGCTCCTCAGGGATCTCTGGATCTTGGAGGAAGAGGCCTGGGGACTTGTTAGGAATCACAAGGATGCTGGAGATGGAGAGGGGGGCGTCTGCCTGTGCATCTTGTCGGGCGGACCAGCTCTCTGTAGACACTGGATGATACGCTGGAAAACAAAAACCGCTGTGAGAATGATGACTGGGTCCTGAATCAAGACAAGTGGAAAAATCACAGTGATAGATGTAAAAAAACAGAGACTTAAACTGAGACAGACATTGCATGCTGTATACATCCTACCTGCAGCATATATAAACAGTATCTAGTATATAAACAGTATCTAGTGTCTAGTGCCTAAACAGTATATATCTGAAATGCTACTTGCTTGATATCCCTCAAACATTCTGTTTGTTTATTCCTCACCATTTTCTGCAATCGCTTCAGCTTTAATTGCTTAAAGGAACAGTAAACCAAAAATGTACAATTCAGTCATTATTTACTTCCCCTCATGTCGTGTCAAAGCATATGCTGTTGTTTTTCTGTGGGAGACAAAATTAGACGTTGTGAATACAACAATGCTTTTTACATACAAAGACGGTTTGAAAACAGCGTGAAGCAGCTGTGAAAACGAATAAAAGTTACAATAAATGCACTTTGGGAGAGGTAAATGATGAGAGAATTGTGTTTTTACATAAACTATTTCTGTCAACTGATTAAAACATAACTGCTTTAATCATTAATTTTTAATTACCTGTCATTTTTATAAAGTATACTTTTAATGTAAGACTAAAACTTAAGTTTGCTGTTAGCATTAACAATACTATTAAAAATGTGTCATTGTAATATTTGCATAGTGAATTGTGATTGGCCTTTTTAAGAGCTCCAGGCTGAACAGAAGTTATGCAAAATCGACCGAAAACAAGACGCATTTTTACCGTTTATGGTAAAGCGGCTCTGATGCGGCATTTACGCGAAAAACACCATTTTAAATACTTTTCTTTTGGCTTTTGTTTCCTTTTTGAAAATGCAACTCAATTGGCATTTAGTGGCATAAATTAAATACCGGATTAGGCCTATGTAATGAAAAGGGAGACAGGCATTGTGGAAAATGCTGTTTATTTGTACATGCACACACACATACATACAGTAGTGTGTTATAAGGCACAGATAGGTCACGGCGACTGTTCCCATTGGCTGCATGCACAGCATCCGTCTGTGTTGCAATGGGAAGCAGCCTAACTCCAGTTTATTAATATTCCTCTTCTAAGGAGAATAAAAATAATTCAGCACGTTGGCTAGGATGTGAAGGGCCCTTGTCAGTAGGATTATTCCACCAATTTTCAAATAAGACTCAAAGGAGAGACAAAGAAAGAGAAATTACAAATGAGCAAAGAAGGTAGAGAGAGAGAGAGAGAGAGAGAGAGAGAGAGAGAGAAAAGGAGAGAGAGAGAGACCCATTCTTCTCGCATGCTTACGAACACATCCATATTTAATGTTCATCAGCGGGGGCTGCGTTTGAGTATAGCAAGATGCCGTTGCTATTTTTCCCACACCCCTTGAGCCAACTCCTTCTGACAGCCCTCCGCTCCATCCCGGCGAATTATCCGCATGAGCTCCCGCGAACAAAAACAGCCCAGCGCGGGCGAAGCGCGGCCCGTCGCCGAGGAAGAAGCGCTCTGTCCCGCGACCGGGGTGGTGGGGGGCGCGCACGTCACTTCAGATCAGCGATCTCATCTCCGCGTATCTCCAATCATCTCAGTTAGTATAAATGCAGAGGAGGGGAAGTCGAGAAAAGATCCCAGCTGCCAACGCTGTGAAGGAGAGATATAAGACGGTGGAAATCCTGAGCTGAGTTTGTGCTCAGACCTTTGATCGTGTTTCTAGAGTGATTGGCTGCAGGTCCGAGCCATCGGTCACTGAAGCAGATCAGATGACGCTATATGTCAATCATATGTATTTAACGTGGTCTTTTGGATGCAGTTTAGAACAGACTGTGTGTCTGTTGTGAAACCATAGGCCTGCAAAATCATTAACAATGCATATGCAGATTAAAATAACCGCAAACAAAATAAAACCAAAGGCATATCTACCTATTGTGTGCGTTTAATTAACGCAACTGTCTTAATTGCCAAGGGTACAACACTAACTAGATTGACTGATGATTATTGGAAGGGTAAATCTAAACTAGTTATTCTGTCCTTATGAAACCCGTATATTTAACATGTATTACAAAAGTAATCTTTAAGACATTTTATAATGCTTTAGAAATATGCATAATGGCTTTATGCTCATATAATTATTACTAGTTATTACTCATATAATAATAGCTACCTATGGATGGTTACACCTTTACAGAATAGCCTAAATTTATTACGTGTCTGAATGCATTTTGTTTCTCTAATAACTTCCAATAATTTAGCATCTATTGCGCGTTTTGTTTAGCGCACGTTACTGCTCATGTTAATGTATGTTATTTCTGTTTATTTTTACTTGCAGTTTTTTTTCATTATTTCTATTCATTTATGTTGACACAATTGCTTAAACCTGTTTGTTAAGTACAAAGCTTATAAAAATGTTTACAATCATGAATAGGGAAGTATTCTATAACGTTTAAACTGTTGTATATTCCTATTACGAGCTACTATAACTATAGAATTTGTGAAACTATGACATATTTCAATGTATCATTATACATTATATATACAGGCTTCACTGACAGAGTTACTCAAAAATATTAATATGGGTATCTTGATATGACGTTTATTTGGCCAAATATGGTGGTTTATTTCTCTTTGAAAATGGCCAGTAAGGTCGACGACGGGAAAATCAGACTGCGTTATGCATCACTTGTTTATTTAGTCTGTTTGTATGTACATGTCTGAAATCAGCAGTGCAGCAATACAAGGAGCGTTTATGTAGAGCGCAACAGCGCCCTCTCGCGTCGACGACTGTTATGACATATTGAAATGAGGAGTTTAGTTTGACCACTGGTCCACGGAGACTTGATTAGTAAATCATTTCTTCTCTGGCCTCCTTCTCAAGGATGAGTTGACGTCGAAGGAGACTTGAAAAATTGACTATCGTAAAAATAAACTTGTCTTCGAAGATACATGCTCGCCAAGCCCCAAATTGGCCCAAATTTAAAGCTATACACATAGACATCTCTGCAATTACACAGACCTGCAAAGTACGTTGAGGACGGAGAACATTGTTACAGAACCCCAGACCTGGTTATTTTGATTTATACATGACAACGAAGCCATTTTTAATTGACACAGAAATACAATCAATCAGAGTCGTGCATCAGGGTGTTCAATTAAAAACAGCAAGCAACAATTACGTACGAAAAATGAGTTTCTGCACATATTCCGTTTAAATAACCTTTGTACGGCAGCTCCAGTTTTAAACCAGCTCACCGGCGCCCTAAATCTTTAATAAATAAGAGAAAAATAAATAGAAACATCATTTCATACATTTTAATAAGGAATTTGCCTGTTTGATTTGCACAGAGCTGTATAAATTTACTAGAATTGGTTGTAGGGATTTGTAAGACAACTAAATCCTAAAGAAACGTAATCCTTTCGTGAAAGGTTTTTTTTAAATGTACCGCTGTCACTCTGCGGAGGGAAGAAACGCGGCGTGCAGGATCTGTTTCCTAATTGCTGTAATGGAAGACTTCCGTTTGAGGACTTAAGAAAGGCGCGCACGCATTACCTGCAAGCGCGTTTGTGTTTCTGTCGCAGCCTTTTGCTCAAAACCCGCGTTCAACAGCGCGGCGTGTCATCCATATTCATGCGATATTTGCTGGAAGGCATTTTTGTGTCTCCTATAAATAGCACGTGGAAGAAAAAGAGATTTACAAAGCCACGCATCGCTGCATTCAGATGAACGTCATGAAAAGACGCCGGTAAACAAATGTTTCCCCACAAAACCTTCTGCAGTGTAAACAAGAGTAAAATGATCGGTGAGGTCATTTTAAGGTAAAGGGCGATGAATGACACGGTTCGGGTTTGGCACTTATTTCCATATCACAACGTGGCATCTCATGAGCTCGTAACTTGCGTTGACAAATTTATGGATTTCCATATTGGCTTGTGAATATGTCACCGTGATTTGTATTGAGTTAGACGGAGCGTTCCGGGTTTCGTTTTAAATGTCACGGCTGTTTGCGCAGATAGGTTGTGCGTTGTGCGTCACGACTTCGGGAATGTTTGAACATTGGATGATATTTGGTCAACGTTTGGTCTAATATTTATATATTCTAATATAATAATTCATTATAACAGCATGTCCAAACAACTGATATGCACGGCACAGCCTACTAGATACACATTTATCAGATTCGGCTAAAAAAATTGACTTTTGGGTCTATTGTTTTGGGCTACTTTCCAATTATTTTGTGGTTCGAAAGTGTACAATGTGACAGCGCAGGTAATCGCAGGCAAAGCAAATCAAATCTAATCATCGTGGAGTTTAAGACTTAGAGTTGCTATTTGAAGGTTCTGCTATATTTAAGCTTTGTTCATTATCCAAAGCACGTGTCTGTATTTGTGCAATCATGCTTATGAAACAAAGTGTAAAATTACTTTAAGATCAAACTTCAAGTTCATATTTTAGTGCGTTTCTCAGTTTTGCATGTTCATTACCATTTACATACATAAAATAAAAATATGGGTTTATGAAAACTAACATGGTTAAATGCTTATATTTTGGCACAAGAATACAAAATATGATTTCCGAAAATATACGTACACATTAAATGTCCCTGAAAGTTTCCTATGAATAATTCCTAAGAAGGACCCGTTATTAAAAAAGCCGTGGGCTTGTTTACAATATGTGTAAACAAATAATAAAATCTAATGATCAAGAAAGCATCATCAATGCAATGAACCAATTTTTGACTATATTGAGCTCAAATTGATATAATAATATCTTCTGTTTAAAGTTAAGATTTTTAATACAATAATTGTATGAATGACGATAAATATCATGAAGGAACTGGCAGCGTTTACAGACGCGCAGCCTTTGGTAAACCAGCTTTGTTAACCCGAGTTCTTTAAACAGCAGTTCAAAATAATGACCAGTAGAGGTCAGCAGTCACCTAATCTTTACTGCTCATACCATCTATAGTCACAAACTATTGCTAGCAAAAATCCGTCTTTCCTTCAGTTCAAAGGTTAAATTCATAATATCTACATGGACTTGAATCATTTGATTTAATCATTAAATTATTGTTTATTATTGTAAAAAAATCTTTACAGGCCAGATGAAATAGATACACATTTCATTTAATACTTAAATGAGCGAAAATACAATGTTGTCCTTTTTTAAAAAGAAATGTAGCACAGACACACTTTCAAAGCAAAGCATTGCCATTAAAGCTTATTAGGTGCCTACAAATAAAACAATACATTCTGTTCAATATAAAGACTGTATCTTTTTAAGGAAAACTGACATTCAGACGTTTATAATTCCTATGTCTCTATTAAAACGTACGTATATAATTCAGACATGTTTAAATGTGGCTTTAAATGGCAAGTGCTCTGTTTTTGATTCTTATTCTCCTGCATCCTTTTGTCTCTGTGATTTTTCCGGTCACAGGCATGTTTTAAAGGTAATGACTTCTTTAAATGTGTTCAGGGGTTGGAGGTTGTGTCCGGTCGGAAAAGCTTATTCCTGGAAAGTTGGATTAGGTAACATGCCTGAGGCTGTGCTCTCAAACGTGTCAACACACAAACACACATTCAGAAACTTGTGACAGACCTGCACTGCGCCTTAGCAAGCATCGCTAATAAACAAACATCCATACAATTGAAGTTACTATGCTGGTGCAAATGAAAATCAAACTGATGAACTTATTTCACGCTGTCTGTTATTAATAAGAGACATGCTTTCAATAAACCTTGCTGTTGACAGCATGCGGGGGGCAATTAAAACTAAAAATGAACCACAGCTTACCCCTCTACCAGTAGCTCGTATGCCAGCAGCTACACTGAGCTGTCAACCTGTAGGATCTCTCTACAGGTACCCGTCTATCCCACACACGCACGCACGCACGCACACACACACACACATCTGTCACTGCATCTACCATTACAGAGTGACATGTGTACAAACAGCTCCATGCTACAGCATCTTCAAAGCCCACCCACACAGAGAGGCAAATGATGTGGATTGTGACCTTAAAAGACAGGAATCAAATGGCATTGCCATGTTTTTGAGCAGGTAAGCATGTTTATCAACATAAAAACATCTACATAGACACACGCTGGATGCATTCAATAAATCTGCCTTTTCATAGAAACAAAACAAAACAAAAAAACAAAAAGCTTTTTGAAAACAAAAGCTTCACACGTGGCTGTTATAGACAGCAGTGATGGTGTGCGTATCGTGTGATCTGAGCCGGCTGGCCTTTTAATGCCATTTTTTAGACCGCACCGACAGAAACGCATTTACAAACCAAATCAGTCCCAGCAGAGCTCTGGCCATCCACTGCTTTGCTGTGGTCGCTGAAACGAGAAGGGTCTGGACAATGGATGCAAATGCAACAAATTGTGTCTCGATTGCTGAGTTTCATTATGTAAGCTTGACAAATGCAACAATGTCATTGTCCGGGTCTTTTCAGAATCCCTAATCCAAGACTGAAACTGTCAACTGTAACTCTGTCTGTCTGTGTATAAAATGCCTAACAACACCTTGGCAACCACTTTGTAATGCCCTAGCACTATTCATAAAACCTTATCTATCACCTAGCCACACCTTAGTAACCGGCCAGAATGCCCTAGCAACCACCCACCTAGAACACCTTAGCAGCCACACAACTCCAAATACCCCTTCAAACAGCCAGCATTTCACACAAAACTTCTATATCATGAGGTCTTTAACAGTTAGCCACTTTGAATTAGCATCGCTAAATGTGGGCAGTATTTTTCCACGACACGACGTGACCTACTGAAGCAGGAAACCTCTCAGACGAGGTGAATTAATTGGTTTATCACTTCAAAAGGTTCCTTTAAAACACACCGTCAGTGCTATCAGAGGGTTTCAACCAGACGGCAACCGACAATATTAATGTCTTTGAACAGCCGAAGTCCCCAAATATATAGCCTGAGCTACATAATACAGAACCAGGCCATGATATTTAGACCATTATTGGCTCTCTCTGGGACAGCCGATGTGAAAATGTACCAAATATCTAACTTGATGGTCGCTTAAGTAACAAAAAGATTTTGGAAGAAACTGTGACTGGCACTAGACTTTGTGAAACATACCATCATGTTAAGTTGTGATGGCTGGTTGCTTACTGGCCCAAGTAATAAGAAGCAAAGTGTAAATGCAAAATGATGTGAAGTGTCATGGCGGCCACCATCAGAGCACACACTCTCTCTGACACACTTAAGGGGTGTCACACTAGTTTCTGAAACACACAATGGTGCAATTACAGACATTATAAGAGGCTGGAGGGCATAATCACACTAGGCTTTTAGCATACAAAGCTTCTACAGAGACCCTTGGAACAAACAACAAACAAGTGGCAACTGCACGATATCACATAAAAAATTGCATTGTGCAACACCACTATTATCAGCGTTTCCTCCATCTTTGAGATTCTAAAGAGGTTGCACTGTGACATGTCAATCTTCTACTGTTCACACATCTTCATGGGAATCCAGCAAAATCACAGGTCAGAGGTCACCAAACTTTGCATTTCCTGCGTCCGGTTGAATGGGAAGCAATGGAACGAAAAGTGTGGTGTGACCCCTCCCCTAGGTGCTTTGAGGTTTGTATGAAACTTATAGGTGTTTGGGGTGATATGGGTGTAGATAAATGACAATTTTTCATTTTGGGTGAACTACACCTTTAACCATAACCTTACTGGAACTAGTATTAGTGATATTTACCTCGGCAAGCACCACTTTTAAAACAAGCTCTCGAAAGCTTGTAAAATGACTTATTAACACACAAGGTGAAAGTCCGCTTGGACAGGACGCAGACTGCACTACATAAGCAGCGTAACCTTCACCAAACTGTGACATTTACAGGAGCGGTTCACCTGCAGCGTCCAGACAGGTTATGAAGGTTCTGCTGTACATCAGACAGGCCAGTCATTCATCATTAACTTTAATGATGCTTAACTGGTGTTCAGTCCGGGTGCATTTAATGTATCATTAATTCAATGAATGTTTTTATACCACTGACTTTACAAATGGAGGATGTCCCGCTGAAGTGTTAAATATTTCATGCTGTTCTTTTCATCAGATCTCTGCCGTCTCCTGAGGCTGTATTTCATGGCTTGTTTAGGCGTGCTCAGAAGCGCCACCTTCAGTTCAACCCTATAATTGCTCAGTCACACGCGATAAGATGGAAGTCCATTGTATCCACAGACACCAAAATGGGTTTATACTAGCAGACTTTAGCATGCATGGAAAAGAACTACAGGGTGTTATCAGTATTTTTACAGAGTATTCACGTGTAAGCAGACAAAGTGGAATAAACAGTTATGTCGGTGAGCATCTAGTTCACTTGCAATTAAGTACCTCAGACAAAACTGTTGTTTTTGTTAATCATTAAGTACGATTGTATATATTTAAGTGCCAGTGTATTGATACAGTATGTGCACTTTAACTGGCAAGTTTTATGCGCAGTTGCAAATGAAATTCAATGGCTACAGAACCGCTTATGAGGTGAATGTCCCCTAATAGAAATGTAAATAAAGTTAAAAAAAGTCATACATAGGTTTTAACGACATAAGGGTGATTATATATGTCATGCTTTGCATGAGAATATCTTTTAGAATAAAACAATGTTACATTAAAAATCAATTTAGATTTTTTGTGTTTAGAATTACTATATATATATTTAAAACAAGCGTTTGTTATTCAATGAAACAATAAAAGAGAACTGCCTCTGAATCCTTCTGCGCTGTATGTGGCTTATTAAAAGACATACACACATAAATATTGTGTGTATATGCTTTTAGAAAAAAGCATATATTAAATGAATCACATGGAATAAGCCACTGTAGCTTCTTTTCAGCTTGTAAAAGCCTTTACCTTCTTATTTGAAAGAGTACAATCTATTTTGTCGCCATTATATTCTCAGTGGTCTAAATGACATTAATTGCAGTGATTGAAAAAAGCTTTTCAGGTGTGACGAGTGAATTCGACCCTCCTGTTGTGTTTTTCCAATGCACGCCTCGTCAAAACCATCATGTGTGTGTGGGAGGGTGTTATGGCTAGTCTCAATTCAATAAGCTTGTACACCCACATACTGATTCGCACAGCAGTGGATGGTACAATTTTACTCTATATAACAAAACAAAACCGCAGTTAGTTCCTTTATCACACAACATTAAGCTTACTTTATAGATCATAGCGCTTACATCGGTATTATATTGCATGCTTTTCGCTTTCATTATTTACTGGCTAGGATGATTTAATTGATAGCTGCTAGCTAACACGACACGTCTTAAAGGGTTTTTATAGATCACGCATGAGTCACCTCACTTACCACCTTGAGTAACAGATAGTTTCTCCTGTTATTTAAATCTTCAGTATTTAAAAAAAACAATTCAATACGATCTCTCACTGCCATTGAATTGCAAAATGACACAAGAGCTCTAGTCATAGACTTTGATGTCATAGAACGATCAGTCTGTGCAACGTGACACTTATTGATCAGGTGATCAAAACGCCGGATGTAAAACTGCCTAAATATGGCCGATTTCATGGGTACGGATTACTGTGCGAACTGACATGAACGCAAATGGTAAATGATTACTTTCTTTGGGTTTCCTAAACAGACGTGTTTTGTAAACACAAAAGTGTTTCGTAAGCACACAAAGACTCTAGCTACAAGAAATTTCTCCATCCACACTGAATACGAAAACAGGACGTGACGCCACACAACTACAAATCACTGTGCGGATTTGCACTTGCTCTCTCACAGGGCACAGTTGAAAAACAAAAGCGCACAGCTTAACAACATGTTTACAGCTAGCCACAGCTAAATAGGACAAAAGCCTTATGCATTTTATATCACGTTTTGTTAGGACTCATTGTCAGACACACAAGCTCAAAAACGGAATATATCAGAAAATAATAAATGCGAATGTTAACTAAATCAATTTTAAAAAGTATGTTTTTTAGTAAGCTGGTAAAGACGAAATTAAACACGGCAAGACGTTGTTTTGTCGTTCAGTCCTGTTCAGTATTTTAGATTAATTTATCTATGTAACGTTTACATAAACAGCTACGTTTATCATCCTTTTGTAGCTCTAGTTCTCATCTGCCATTATGTAATATTGATAAATGATGTACACAGAGCAGCATACTGTACAACAGACGTCAGGCAGTGTGTGGTTACAAACCACAAAGAGTACAATAAGGAGAAATTTTAGCATGCATTTACGGTCGGGCACTTTAAAGCACTTCACCTACACTCAAGCACCTGATTATGCTGAGAGAGGCGGTTTTAGATTCAAACATCAGGATGTTGTCAGTGCATCTTTCACCAGTTTATTTCTGATATCTCCAATAATAGCTTCCACACGCACTTCACCGATGATTAAATTAATAGAGCACTTCCTACAGCTGCAGTTTGGTGGTCTACTCAAGCATATGGGCGTGCGTAAGTGTGTGTGCGTGTTTCACACAAAAGAGTGTGACATGGTTTCATCTGCTTTCCTGCTAAGATGTGCCTGAGTACAAAAATAAGACGAGCATAAATACATGTAAAACATGTTTTTTTTTGTACTGTGCATGATCAGCTATGAAAGTAAACATGAATATAATTCTCTGATTACCTCATCTCTTTTAAAAACCTTTCAATAAAGTCATAATGGAGCTTTATGTTGAATGATATTTTTAAGTTAATGAATTGTACATGTTTTCTCTTATAAGCAATGAATAAAGTACTAGATTACCAGACTACAGGGAGTCTAATACAGTAATATGTACTGTAAATTTTATACAAAAAGCAGTACCGTAGCAGCACAATGGTGCAGGTATAATATCAAATTATTATGCAATACTCTGTCCCACCATCAAATAATGATATTAATAATAATTATACTAATAATGTAGCAGTAAATAAATATTATTTTTGTACTGGACAAAATCATTTGATGATTTGTCGTTTTCTAAACAGATTATTTTTTTATTAGCACATACTAAGCATTTTATTGGTTGAGTAACAAATCTCTCTTTATGTTTCTAGTAACATATTTTTAACATTTTACGTTTGTTTGATTATTTGCATTCGCCTTCCATGGTGTCAAATAATAAAATGGATTCAGGTTTCCATGTACCCTGTAATCAATTCACAAATGTGAAAAACAACAGTCTGCATTAATATTGATAAACATAAACTACAGGTGAAATCTTCACTCAAAACATCTATTTGAATTAAGTTCCATTTGCTACCTGTAGGGGAAGCTATTACCATTGATAAGCATCGATCCAGGCTTTGACATTACGCACCTGTTGAGAGTTTGTTGAGAGACTGAATGGTTTCGCTGTGGGGTATAAAGTTAAAGTTTGAAAGGAGAAATCTGTGCTCTTTAGTATAGTAACTGAACAGACCTTAACAGATTAGAAAAGTTGTAATGCTAGCTTATAACTGTACCAATTTGCAAAACAACAGAAAATTAATATCTACCATTTTGCCTATTTGCTTTTGTTGAACACATTTCAAAATGTTTAAAGGTCGAGCTTTAGTGAAAACCACTTTAGCAGCACATGAAGTACTTTCAATTAATGTACAACAAAAGTTCCTCTCACAGCTTTATAGAGAAGATCAAGGGCAATGCTAATCATTATGCTAAAGCTATTTTAAGAGTGTTTTTTAAGTGTTGCTAAATTAGGGAAACTATAGCAACAAACTGAGAGTGTATCTCACAGGCATTGTTTGTTTCAGTGAGGTAACGATCGTGCTTCATTTGGAAGCACAGCACAAATATCAGATGTCGGACACATATAAGTGACTCAGTCTCACCATCCATGCCTGTGAGACACAATGTCTTTAATATTCAGATACAAGGCCAGACAGAGAGAGAGAGAGAGAGAGAGAGAGAGAGAGAGAGAGAGAGATAAAGAGATAGAGAGGGACATTGCTGGTGATGTGGCATCTATCTGAAGACTATGTAAAAAGCAGCCATATAATTCACAATTCTTAGCTCATACAACAGTGAGATTATCTGTCACTCTTTGTGGATATATTTACAGCCCCATAAAATATAAATGTTTAGAAAAGTTGTCTAAACAATGACTATAGTAAACCCATATGAAATTAATCACTGGTTTAAATACAAATAAAACCAAATGCATGGTTACTACAGTAACCACAAATTAACCATGGTTTTGCTATAGCAATCATAGTTAACCATGGTATTTATAGTAATATCGTGGTTATACACATGGCAATCAATCTGCCAAAAAAAACATGGTTAGTACATTTATACTATAAGAAAACAATGGTGGGTAGAGAAAACTATAATAGCAACAATGTTACATCACAAGTTACACGCTAAAGTTTATTGTTTAACCCAGTTATGTGATGCTTGCCTTAGCAGTTATGACTAGTAACTCATAATAAAATGGGAAATGAAACTGGGCCCAATAAATACAATTCATTTGATGTTATTAATTTCTACTTTGCTAACTGGGAACATTCTCTGAACACTTTTGCAGTAATGTTAGTATTAGCATTATTAAAGTTATATATCATAAATATCAGAAACGTTATTCTTAAATTGCTCATGTAAGTTTTAGTTTTACGTTTTAGTTAAGCTTGAGTTTTGAACGTTCTTACAACATTTTAAAGAACATTACTTAATGGAAACAGTAGGGAAACATTCTTACAATGCTAATTGTTTGTTTCTCATCACACTAAATATTGAATAATCTAGTTTATAAACAAGAGCGACTCTAATCATGCCTCATTTTATCAGAATGAACTGGAAAAATGTCTCAATCACTGATTAAAATACGTTTTGTTTCATAAAATCATATAACGCCACTTTGATTCATTAAGCGACTTAAATGATCAAATCATTAGATGATTCGAAGTAAAAGAAAAACATATATACAAACAAACATTTATAACATGCAACTCCATGATTACAGCCTAGAGCTCAATCAGATCACACTAAGGATGGGCCAGTGGCTCAGATACATCTACAGCTCATCATGTATATCAAATATTTATGCATGTGACAGTTCTGTTCTGGGGAAGCTGGATTAAGAGGAAGCTGTAGCTGACGTTCAGTCTCACGTGCCAGCTGTGGCACATGCAGGACCGATGCATTGGTGTGCACTGATATATATGCATTACATTACATATATATGCATCAAAACATTAAAGTACATTAAATATGAATATAAAAAAGAAAGATTTGCAAGTAACCAAAGTACACCGTAACCATTCACTCAAGATCATCTAAACAGGTTTTGAAACATGAGATACGTTCAGAACCTGTGAAAAGCCACGATACGTGTGGGTGTGCGGATAAAAGCCCCTCTCCTCAGATGAAAGCCAGTATCTCCATGGTTTTTTTCCAGTCTGTCCGTGTTGCCATGGGCGAGAGAAAGCTTTACGAGAGAGAAAAGGCACCCATACACCGTGCTCTTTTCTAATGCTAATTCGAGACGGTTCTCCTAGCATGTTGCACTCGCTTCATTAATAAGCTGAGTCAGCCTGTTCGTACACCTAAAAGAACAGCCGTCGTATTCGATTATTTACACGTTTTCCCAATGATTTGGGCTTTTGATTGCACTGTAAGGTCAAATAATTCTTCGATGTTTACCCTGAGTCAACACAGAGTTTCTCGTCAACCATGCTGTTCAATAACTGTCAGTGACAGGGCTGAATTCAGGGATGAGCTCAAGGTCGTCAGCAGGTGATGTTTGCAGTCGGCTATTAAGAAAATATTATGTAACATCCTGCCCCATGATTAACCAGGGCACCACTGGGCATCTGTTCTGCCATTATGGGGCTCGCATGAGTCTGCCAGCAGAGCACTTCTTCACCCTGAGCTACAGAAGTTCAGAAGCACTGCGCTAATGAAAGCCAGGATCATACACATGGTTATATGTTGATTAACTCATTTGTAACATATATAGATTATCAGAATGTATGGTCAGTGATTAAATAAGGGTGACTTGATAACTATGGGCATTTTTGACCAGACTTAAAAACATTTGATACAAAATACATTCAGTTTAACCACAACCAAAACTGCTGACAAAAACAAAATGATAAAAACAGCCATCTGTGAAGAACATTTGGGGGACAGGTATATTTTTAGGCTTATAGGTAAAAAAGGTTTACAGGTAAAAAAGGAAAGGGTAGGCTAGCAATAGCAAGCTAGATTTTAAAGTATGATCACACCCTTTCTTCAAAGTCCTCTAATAGTATGTATGCCAATACAAAGTTTGACATTTGGACTGAACACAATGATTGGATGAACATTTTATAGTCCTGTGCCTTCCACAGAAGTTATATAAATATATTTAGACCACTTTACCTAGTGATCGCTATAAGAATGTGAAAAGATTTTTTGTATGCATGAGGATATATATACACACATTTTATATATATATATACACACACACACACACACACACACACACACACATATATATATATATATA